>CM034146.1:600351770-600526770 GCA_019776745.2 Taxus chinensis | reverse complement strand
AGAGAGAAATACATAAAATGTAAATCCTAAACTAAGAGAGGAGATAACACCAAAACAAAACTAAAGAGATTCCTAGTGAGTGAAAGTGAGGGGGAAAATGAGGAAGAAGAGGGAAAACAAAGTGCCATAGTCCCAAAACACATTCAAACCTCCAATTTCATGGAGCACAACAAATTTAAACCCTGTAAAGGAACACAATATGTGCAATATACCTGCAAAATATAATATAAGGCCAGAAATGTAATATAAATCAAGCTAGGGAAAGAAGAGCCACAAAACACTAATTTTTATTGCTTAAAAAGATGCACAATCCATTACAATATAGGCACAAGGAAAGAATCCTTCACAAAATGCATAAATTTGAGGCCTGCAACTCACAAAAGTGCTGGAACAATTTTGGCAGAGTTCCTTTACAATTTTGAAATATCTCCCTTCAAATATGAGGGGAAATTTACATAAATATAATGAAAAATAGATACCAACCAACATCCTTCATTAATTACCTACACAAAGGTATGGGCGACCATGTTGTTTCACTTTCAAATGGTAATTTTATTACACAAAACATAGGGGTGTCATACCTCATTAAACTGGTTGTTGAGCTACCCTGTACGATGCCATTAATGTCTAGACGTATCTAAAAATCCTTGTTGTCACCCGACAGAAACCACTAGTTGACACCTGACGGAATGGGAAGAGTCGTCGCTGATGAGGGAAAGACTTGTCACATGACAAGAAGAAATGTTGTTCACATGACAATGAGGGGAGGTTGACACTTGTTAGTAAAAGGTGGTTGACGTGTGACAGGAGTGACACTGACGCGCACGATGAGCACGGAAGTAATGAAGGTGGTGGTTAAAAGGAGGCATAGGTGTAACAACGTGCCTCAGGAAGGGGGAGTTTCGCATGACAAAAAGTGGTGGTGACACATGACAAGAGGAAGGAAACTGATGTTGATTGCACGACAAGAAGAGGGATTTGACGTGAAGAAAGGGATGATGCATGTGATAGGAAGAATGTGTTGTTCAAGAAGAAAGGGGTGACACTTGTCAACTTAATGGTTTTTCGTGTCAAAAGGTGGTTGACACACGATAGGAAGGGGGATGTTAATGTGTTTAAAGAGGTGACAATCCATACATTTTTATAGCTTGACCATTAAAAATCCTTCTCCAAACCTTCGCCACGTGGCAAGCTTGTAAAATGATCCCATTAACTATCAATGCCCAAACCTGTAGGTTAATCCATTTTACAGGGAGTACAAAAATGGATAACAATTTGGTGACTTATGGGGTGATCTACCTGCTAGATCTGAAAGACCAGTGATTTTACATCCATTAGGCATGGAGTCATTCTTATTTCTGAAACTGGTCTGATGTCTGAAACCTCTTACAACTCTAGAAACACTGAGGACCCATTACTTCATCATCAGATCTTTCCTGAAACTGGAAAGTGCAACAACAAAAAAGAACAACCATGTACAAATAAAAAAATCATACATATCCCAAATGGAACATGCTAAGAGTGCACAAGCACTTATCTGAAAGAAAACCTAGCTACAACAGAACAATGTGTTGCAACACTTGGAGGAATTACAAACTCTAAACTAATATATACAAGAAATATACTCCCATTAGTAATAATGCTTGAGATAGATGCCATTGACTGGGATCTGCAATTCTTCTTCGTCCAACTTTGTCAATTGGAAAGCATTGTTTTCTTTGCACCCTGAAATCAAGTAAGGGCCACTCCATATTGCATCAAACTTGGAGTGCCTTCCTGTTTGGCTTTGTCTACATCCCATTTCAGAACTAGTCTCCTTCTTGAAAATTTCTTTTTTTGGCCTTTCTGTCAAAACTCATCTTGATTTGAGCTTGGTCCTTCTCCATTTTTTTATGGCCTGGTTTCTTATCTCTTCTAGTTCCATGAGCTTTACATACCTGACTTCCATAGCTGGAAACTCAAACAACTCCAGCTGCTTGATAAGCTCCAAGGTTGGTAATTCAAGGGATATTGGAAGCCTTGCTTCCCTTCCATAAACCAACTTGAAAGGGGAATAACTCAGTTGACTTCTTGGGAGTGATTCTATCAGCCCACAAGGATGATTTCAATTTGGTATGCCAAGTCCTCAGATTCTCATCTAGGGTTCTTTTTATGATTCTCAGCAAGTTCTTGTTCATGGACTCTTCTTGTCCGTTACCCTGGGGGTAGTAGTTAGAAGAAGTGCTCAAAAATATGCCATTTCTAACAACCCAATTAGATATCTTTGCTCCAAGAAAAGCTAAGTATTATCTGATATTATAGTGGAAGGAACACTAAACCTTGTTGCAATACCTTCGTAGAAATCTAGAATGCTAGCTTCATTTGTTCCTTAAGTGCAATTGCTTCTATCCACTTAGTGAAGTAGTCTGTGGCTGTAAGAATCCATTTGTGACCTAGGATGGAACTTGGATTGATCATCCCAATAAAATCTATCCCCCATTGCATGAAAGGATGTTTAACTGAGATAGGATGGAGTGGGAGGGATGTTAGCTTCTCTTTACCTGTGAAGAAGGCACACTTATTGCATTTCTTGATCCATGAGTAGAAATCATTGAAAATATTAGGCCAATAATAACCAACCCTCATGATTCTAATAGTTGTTGTTTTTGGGGAAAATGACCACCTGCCTCTCTATCATGAAACTCGTGCAATACCCTCTCTATCTGATCTATTTCTTGATGCACCTTAGGAGGACACCATTCACATCCCTTTTGAACAAAATATTATCTACAAGCATGTATGGGATGCAATGAAGTCTGAAATACCTCCTTTTGGACTTACTCAATCCTTGAGGACTTTGACCTATTTGAAGGAAATGTACAATATCCCAAGCCAACAAGGAATGGGTATGTCACCTGCAGTCTGTTCTTGATTATCTTACAACACCATAACAACTTATTGCCTCCTCTCTTGATTCAACATGTTGGTTAGAAGCTAGTCTGCTCACACAACCCTTTTCCCTCTAACTAATTTGGTCACATTTATATCAATATCATACTTCATGACCTTGGTTATCCAACCGCTCTCTTTTCATTAAGGTCCTTGTTCAAAAGAAAATGTTTTACACCAGCATGTGAAACTAATAGATGAATTCTATTGTTTGACACTATATGTCTAAATTTCTTTAAACTTCTAATCACAACAAGGACATGCTTCTCAATGAATGAATATCTCACCTCATAATCTTGAAGGATTTGGCTGAAGAATGTGATAGGCTATTCCATTCCTTCTTGATTTGGTTATACCAGTATGGCAGATATTACATCCGTGCCTCCAAAAGCATATAAAATGAAGTCCTTCGAGAAATTTGGATTTATGAGGGTTGGAGCCTGTGTAATGGCCTTATTTATGGCTTCAAAGATTTCCATTTTCCTTCAAGCAATCCATCTGAAAACCATGGTCTTCTTCAGTCATCTAGTTAGTGGCTTGACAAGATGGGAAAAGTTAGGAATAAACCTCCTAACAAAATTAGATTTTGCCCAAAAAGCTTTGGAGAGCCTTCTTGTGACTTGGCAATGACAATGCTCGAATGGTTTCTACCCTTTCTGGATCAATTTCCAATCCCTTCCTTAGACATGATGTGGCCTAAGAGCTTACCTTCATGGGCTAAGAATATGCACTTCTTTGGATTCAAAGACACTCCAAATCTCCTGCATCTTTGGAATACTTGTCTGAGGTGAAAGAGGTGACTTGCTTGCATTCTTAGAGAATACAATAATGTCATCTAGATACATAAGAACTATCTTATTGATCAGCCCTTTGAATTCCATATCCATTGCCCTTTAGAAAGTGGCTCTAAAGTTTGACAATCCAAATGACATCTTCCTATAAGCATATGTGCCCCACTTCGTAGTGAAGGTTGTCTTGAACTGGTCATCTTCCTTTCACCATGATTTGATTATAGCTTGAGTAGCCATCCAACAATGAGAACCTTTTGGAACCAGCTAAAACCTACAGGATTTGACTCCATGGAAGGAAGTGGATAGTGGTCCTTGAGAGAGGCCCTATTCAAGTCTCAAAAATCCACACATAACCTGATTTCCCATTCCTTTTCCTAACCAACACTAGATTTTCTACCCATGAAGAGTGCTTGATTACAAAGATGATGCTTTCTTCAATGAGTTTGTTCAGTTCCTTTTTCATGAGAGGCTTAATATGAGGATTTAATGGTCTTTACTTCTTCTTGATGGGTTTAGCTCCCAAATCTAGCTCAATGGTGTGTTGTGCTAATTTTGGATTAAACCCTCTCAAATCTTCATAGCTCCAAGAAAATACATCTAGAAATCTTGAAAAAGTTGTATGAATTCATATTTTTCTTGATTTGTGCTTACCTTGCCAATTTGGGCACTTTACCCTCTTCTCCAACTGAAATTGGCTCTGAATCCTCGCCTTTGACTTGAATGTTTTCTCTTTCCCTCTAGAACTGATCATTAGGATTGAATATTGAATCTAGAGTCACTAGAACCCTTTGGTAGATTATTTTTCCTCAGTTGAACCACTTGATCACCATACTATTGCTCCAATTTATCCTAGATTTTTAACTGAGAACTCAGCCTCCTCCTGCAAGAAATTAATGATCTATTGATCATTCTCAAATACCTTCCAAGCTCATGTTATTTTTGGTACAACTGGCCTCACAATTACATGAATATGTGGTTGTGCTTTATCTCTTTTAATATTGTCCACCACATCAAATGTTGCTCCAATTGTCACAAGCCTGTCTGCATCCTCATTCTTCTTCCTCGGTATGGTTTGAATATTGAACGCTCTAAAATCATCAATTTGATCCCATACCCAATGCTTTTAGGCTTTGAGAAGATCATTCTTAGCAACATGTTTTCCCCTAACCTGGTTGACAATTAACTCACTATCCCCAAACACTTGCAAGTTTTGTATACCCCTCTTTCTTTCCCAATTCAATCCATGTATCAAAGCTTCATACTCAGCTGTATTGTTTGAACAAGTAAACTGAAAATGGAAAGATGAGTAGTACTTCATACCTTGTGGTGAAAAAAGAATTGTTCCTCCTCCAGTGCCTTACCTACTCCTTGAGCCATCAAATAATAGTTTTCATACTTCATTATCAACCTTATCATCTAGTTTGGTGAGGCTAGGAAGAGGTGTGTTTTCCTCATGCAAACAATAAAATCCCAACTCAACCTCCTCTATTTCCTTGTATGGATCATATCTGTGAATTTTTTTTTCCCATTCATCAAGAGTCAAATCTAGGATGCCCCCAACTTTGGTATCTGCTTCCTGAGTGTTTGGGAAATCCTCTTGATCAAAGGATGAGCAATTTGTGTTGATTGGGTTTGGTACATGAGGCTCAATATGGAAATTTGCAATAGGTTCAGACCAGATTGTAGCCTTAGCTCCATACCTTGTTCTGAAGAGCATATGTGACCAATCAGCTGATAAGTAGCCTCCAATTTTGGTGGTGAAGTCTCTTGACAAGAACAATGCAAAGAGTGGTGGCAAGTCAATCATTGATATATCCTGTTGAACTGTGACACTAGGACATGCATGTAATGTGAGGTTTAAACCTTTTATGATCCCAACAGTTCCCACTACTGTCCCATCTAACTGTACCACTCCTTTTAGAAACCAAGTCATATTTTAGGCCCAACTGATCTGCAATCTGTTTCGGCATTACCGAAACTTGCTAGCCCTGAAGTCAATCATGCAATTGTGTACAAGGTTGTTCCCAATAATCAAAGATATATAGAATGGAGGAGGATTCATGTTTTTACCTTGCTGACCTCCATGAAACTCCTTCTTTTGGAGTCTGCATTAGTGAGCACCTTCTCTTGATTCTTGGACAACTCATTTGATATTGACCAATTTGCCATGGTTGCTTATAACAAATCCCATTGGCCCAGAATTTTCAATGATTCCCACATAGAAATGCTTACATTGGTCTTCTTCATTTGATCAATAATGTTAAAAGGAGATGGATTTTCCTTCTGTTGCCCCTTACTTGACATGACTTTCTCCTACACATGGGCTACTGTAACCGGTACCTGAGTTGGCTTAGAAGGTAGTTTGGGACTGATTTTGAACGTTTGGGGCTGCACTTGGATTGCTAATACCTCAAAGTGTGATAGAATACTAAGAATTACTTAGATTAGATGACTTCCCTTCCTCTATATTCCTCTTCTTAGACCTCATGTTGGCTGCCACACTTTGAGAAGGGGACTGATTTATTCCACAGAAATCCTCAGCTTACCAATTCACAAGTGTTGTCTCGTTTGGAGGTGCTTCTTGATTAGCTACCTATGCTGCTAACTTTCTTCTTGGTTTGGTTCTTGAGGAACACCCATCGTAGTCACCATCAATGCTTGATTTAAAGCACCATTGAAGCATGTTACTTGATTGTGTGATTGGCTACATGGGAAACACCATTCATATTCTTGTGTTATGTTGTTTTGAGTTGGAACTAAGGCCCTAGATGTTGAAACTACATTAGGGTTATATGCTTGGAATGGCTTAGTAGCTTGGGGTTGTCCTTAGTTCTGGTTAACAGCTTGAACAGGTGGCATGTTTGGATGATATGGAGGTTTATTGGGTTGGAACTGAGGTTGATAAGGTCTAGAATTTTGAGCTTGTTTCCTCTTAAGAGTTACCAACTCATTTCCTAAGATTTGAAATTGTTTTCATAACCTCCTGGAGTTCATTTGAAGGGACTAGAAGAAGAAGGAAGCTTCATTTGAACTCTGATTTCTTGGAGTAGGGATGGGGGCTATTGTAGGTGTTTGATTAGGATTAGGATTCCCCATGTCTAGATAGAGAGGCATAGGTGGCCTAGGTGCAAGTTTACCGGCTTGAATTAGGAAATTCTCAGCTCTAATGGCTATGACATAGGTGTCTGGTAGGGTTATTCCCCCCATAGATTGTATCATAATAGATATATAAAAATTTAGAGCTTTAAGAAAATAGAGAAATGCACCTTCAGCTATTGGTTTGACCACAATTGGGATCCTTTCCCATGTTCTTTGGAATCTAGAATTGAAGTCTATCATTTGCTCAGTTGGTGCCCTTTTGATTGTAGTCATCTGTTCTAAAAGGGATAAGTTGTCATCCCTCTCCCCAAACTGGCCACAGAGAGTTGTGCACAATTGATCCCAATTCTGAATCGATCTTGCTCCCAAGCCTTTGAACCACTGCAACACTTTTCCTTTGAAAGAAGAAGCCAAAAACTTGACCGCAACATCCATCTCAACAATCTCATGTATGGAACACAGACATTTGCAATGTCTTGAATGTGATTCAATGGGATTTGTGTGATTTTCTCCAATGAAGTATGGGATATTCTTTAATGCTGCTATTGGGACTAGAATTTTGTGCATTAAGGGAAAGTGGACTACTTCCCGTGAAATTTGCATAGGGGTTTGGAGATTGGTTTTTGATGAGCCATCGCTGAGTGGCCTGAGAAATCTAGTCGATTGAAGAAAGGGTCTACCAGGTGGAGGTGTGGATAATGTTCTATTTGGTGGAGATGGAGACCTTTTTACTCTTCTTCCTCTCCTTCCTCTACCTGGAGATAACTGCAAGTATTCAAAGATACCTTCTTCTCTTTCTCTAGACCAGGTTTGCACTCTTCTCATGAACTTGATAAATTTGGGTTACTGAAACCACTAGATTTGAATGATGGAGTCTCCATATGTGTTGCTGACAAAGCCTCTAAAGGCTGGAAATTCACCAAGACACACACCCAATCTTGATAAAAAGTGAAAATATTGACTTTTGTCCCACCGGGCGTGCCAAAATTATTATGTCAGGAAAAGTAGCACCCTAGGATTTACACATTATAAAACCCTACTTTTGACTAACATGGGATTGTCTCAAGGTGTGGGATCCTTGTGATTGAGACAAACCTCTAGAGAAGGATGGTTCCTGACCTATTCTAATGCTAACCTACTCCTAAACTATCAATTCCAAGGGACCAGAGAGAGAGAGAAATACATAAAATGTAAATCCTAAACTAAGGGAGGTGATAACACCAAAACAAGACTAAAGAGATTCCTAGTGAGTGAAAGTGGGGGGAAAATGGGGAAGAAGAGGGCAGAAAAAGTTCCACAGTCCCAAAATGCATTCAAACCTCCAATTTCATGGAGCACAACAAATTTAAACCATGTAAAGGAACACAATATGCACAATATACCTATAAAATATAATAGAAGGAAATAAAATGTAATATAAATCAAAGTAGGGCAAGAAGAGCCACAAAACACTAATTTTATTGCTTAAAATGATGCACAATCCATTACAATATAGGCACAAGGCAAGAATCCTTCACAAAATGCATAAATTTGAGGCTTGCAGCTCACAAAAGTGCTGGAACAATTTTGGCAGAGTTCCTTTATAATTTTGAAATCTCTCCCCTTTAAATGAGGGGAAATTACATATATATAGAGAAAAGGAGCTACCAACCAACATCCTTCATTAATTACCTGCACGGAGGTATGGGTGACCATGCTAGTTCACTTTCTAATGGTACTTTTCTTGCATGAGAATATGGGTGCCATACCTCATTAAACCAGTTGTTGAGCTACCTTGTACGATGCCATTAATGCCTGGCCGTATCTAAAACTCCTTGTTGTCACCCAAAAAAAACCACTAGTTGATGCCTGAAAGAATGGGAAGAGTCATCCGCTGATAAGGGAAAGACTTGTCACATGACAAGAAGAAATGCTTGTCACGTGACAGGGAGGGGAGGTTGACGCACGTTAACAAAAAGGTTGTTACTGCATGATAGGAAGCAATGCTGACGTACGATGAGAAGGTGACGATGATGGGTAAGGTAGAATGATGTGTGAAAAGGAGGGGAGTTGTTGCGTGAAGAGGAAAGTGTTGATGCATGTTAAGAAGAAATGGTTGACGTGTGTTAAAGAGGATGTGGTTGACGCGCATCAATGAGGGCATTGACATGCATCAGGGAGGATGCTGTCACATGACAAGAAGTGGTGATGATGCACAACAAGAGGAAGGTGGCTGACTCATGGTTACACATGTCAAGAAGAGGGTTATTGCATGAAAAGAGGAATGGTTTTTGTGTGACATGAAGAAAGGGGTGACACGTGTAAGAGAATGGTTTTTGTGCATCAGCGAAGTGTGGTTGACACTTGATAGGAAGAGGGGCATTGATGCATGTCAAAGAGGCAACAATCTATACATTTTTCTAGCTTGAATATTAAAAAAACCCGGCTCCAAACCTTCGCCACGATACCCTATAAACTACTCCCATTAACTATCAATTCCCAGAACTGTAGGTTAATCCATTTTGCTGGGCAAAAAAATGGATAACAGTAATGAATAATATTCATTCAAAAGACTCTCTTAACTGTATAAGACAACCCATGATAAAGGACTTATGTGGTTTCTACCTCCTCAGATTTCCCATACCACCCAAAGGGGTCTTTATGATAGGAACCCTAAATCTGGATTGTCATAGGGAAATTACTGTCCTTAAAGTTTTCACGTACTTGTTTCCTAGTTTTACATGTTCTAATGTTCATTTATAAATCTTAGAGAGTTTGTAATGTTAACAATCAATGTATAATGTATTGAAGTATTACATACATTATACTCTTCTTCATGTAAATTTCCTTTCTTCCCACTTTTTATTAACAAATATTCCAACTAGGTAGTACTCAAGTAATGAAAACTCCCATAACAGTCCCATACCTATTATGAGAATTGTGATTACAAAAATCCTAAACTAGTAATCTACATTTCCAAATGACTTATCATAAATCCTTACCAACTTATAAACTTGGCATTCAATCATTTTTATAAATAAGATGTCTTACCGTTGTTAAGTTATTCAGCTTAGAGTTAATCATTCTCATAAAATTAATGTCCATTAAGATATACTAGATCTGCTAGGTTTCCCTACCATTAGGATTTGGTCATTGAATGATGGTTCTCAACCATATAATTGTATGTTGCTACTATTAAGTAATACTAACTTATTATATAGGGAAGAATATACAACCTACCCCATATCATAATATGGTTTTCAAGAAATGTATGATTACTTAAAAGATTATATGTAGCCATAATCTTAATTGTTTTTCAACCTATTCCCTCCAGGTTTAGTTTTTTTTAAAACCAGAGATAGTTCCTATCTATGATTTATTCAATGATTCCAATCTTATATCCCACCGGCTATCTAAATGATTAGCCATAAAATTCATAGTTTCATTAATTCTTTTGAGAACACCATATTCCCTTGTTTCTTAAGGTTTATAATAAATTAAATTAGCTCAATTGTTGTTTGCTTTTATTAAAGTCATAATCCTCATCATTTTGATTCATTTGTTCTCCCATGAAGAAGGAGAGTACCAATTATTAGAACTATGTATGTCTAGGTCAGTTCAACTTAAAAATATATAGGATTATTCCCTCTTTTATACTTAATCCTTCCTTTTCCAAGTTGAATATATAAGCCAACAATGCAATCCCTTTTAACCTTTATCAAGATTTATATATATACTAGAAAGTACATCATTTGATACAAAGGTAAACCCCTTTCACCTCTAATATAAGGATGGTACATTCTTATATGTATTCTATAACTTGTCATATTATAATAATTTTCCCTTTTTGCACCATAATATTTATAACCTTACAATTTAAACATTCATATTCTTATTAAGACATTACTCACCCCAATAAGATTCCTTCTTTTCACAATATACATGTTTATATCACAAACCAGAATAAGGCATAAACACAAGCTTATTAAAAACTTCCCTCCATTGATTGACTTCAATTGTAATACATTGTTACATGACCCATCAAGATAATAGGAGTGTGTATTTACATTAGGCCAAGGCCTTTTATAGATTTTAAGGAAATATTTCACAAATCAAAAGAATCAATTTTTTTTTGCATTCACTAACAAAAGTTAGCACGTTCTTTTCACAAAATACAAAATAATTATAGAAATAAATTCATCCTTTCTTTAATCATCCTGAAAACTTGCTCAAATTCCTATAAATTAAAAGGAAAAGCAACATATATATACATGGTCAGTCATAAAGTACTGGCATGGATAAAAAAACCCACAACCTTGTCATTTCACTATGAAGTGCAGAATAAGAAATTTAAATGTTTATCAAATTTCAAACCAGCCCACAATATAAGAACAACAAGTACAAACTAGTCCCACAACCTTTATTAACCATTACTCAAACTGATTTACTTACACAAATAGTCTTTCATGCCAAATGTATTTGTTGGCTATGATACTATTTCACAAGAATAATCAAGTCCAATCATAATAACCCACTTTATACAAAGATTCAACGTTATACAATCAAACTTATAAAGAATGCAAAGAAAATCAACCTCTTTTTTTTTAGAGTCAGCCATACAATTCTAAATAAGTACAATTAAATCATATCTCCATTTGAATTTTATAATCAATACAAATGTATTCAAGTAACCATCAAGATTACTATGAAAAAAAATCAAAGGTTTTACTCCCTATTTTCATAATCTCAATCTCATTTTTAATATCAGCCTTTGCCCCTTTCAGGTAACAAGACCATTTTAAAATGCTTATCCTGAATGAATTTAGACTATATGGGTAACTTCTAAATCCTCATGTCAAGTAATAAGAGAGTTGAATCAACTCTGTTATTCCCGTAATGGGTTAAGAAATAATAATATCCCTTCGAAAAATTAGTTACTTGATCTCGTCATTATCACGTGGTAAACACTACTCGAAGACAAGACCTCCACCTCTCGATATATGTCTAAGTGACACATCGACTGAAAAATAACTCTTTATTTACTAACTCAATTCCTCCTATACTCAGTCATAAATCTGGGTTGTAAATTTTTACAGAGACCAGAGGGCCATATTTAATCCATTTGCAAACATTTCAATAAATAAGAACACACAGTCCAAGAAAAATAAACCAATATTCACAAGTAGTTTGTCTTTAATAACAATGGCATTAAAGATAGAAATACCATTTATTAAGTATGTTTCTTTCTCACTTCCATAACAACCTATTTATTCAATACCAATTATTACCATAGATAACAAACAAAAAAGAAAAACTACTTTTTATTCTGTTTTCCATATTGAGACAACATGATGGGTTAGAATATCCATGCTTGAGCTTTCCTTGTGTAATAAACAACTATGTGTGAAGTGTTCTCTATGGGATTATACAAGGAAAATTTGATCCAACAACTAGATTTCAAACCTCATTGAAAAACCCCCAACTTCCCAATTATCTTTGAAATTTTAAAATAACTAGCTTTAACCAAAAAAAAACATATATTATTAATATGGAAGTCCCAAAAATATATTTACTGCTATGAGCTCCATGCATAGTTTAAAATACCTCCACCAATCCTTATCCCCACAAATCCATTAACTCATGCAAAGATCATCCAAACAACTTACCAGAATTATGCCAAAAATATAGCTCAACAATTATACATGCAGATCTCAAGAAAGGAAATTATAATCCACAAAAGATAAACATAAAATATCACTCGCAGATGCATGAGGTTTAGCTTCTGTAGGAATCTTCCAACTCTCAAGAAGCTGTCAATTCCTAATTAATGGCATTAATGTTATACTTCCACATTGTGGTTGTCCTTAATTGCATGCATTTCACCTCATATTTGGTGGTAGGAGTTAATTCAAGCGGTCCAAAAATTTAAATTTTAACCAACCTTTTCAAACTTTTCTTTTGAATTGCATGGTCGATTAAAACTACAAAAAAATTAATCCCTCTTTTCCATAGTCAATTAAGAATCAAAACCTTAGGTATATGCATTACCAATCATCGAGTAACCAATTTAAATTATAGTTTATCTTATTACATGGTCAAATAAATCAACCTCCATAATTATTAACTATTATTGAACTCGCATGGGGTCCAAGGACCAAATTAATTATGGAAGTATAATTCAATATGGATAATAGAGAGTTAAAGTATCCAATGTATACTAGAACTCCTAACAAGGTTTCATTACTTTGTGATAATACACCACTTGTCCATTTGTTACCTTTCAATGCATCTGAACAGGGTCTAAGACCCAACGAAACCCTTACAACATTCCAAGATATGCTAGGTGTGCAAGACTTAGGTAAATCAACAACATTATAACTTTAACAATCGATGAAAGGAAATATAACCTTTTATCAAATGATTAAATGCCAATACTCCAAGGTCTTAGTCCATTTCATTTTTTTGTTATCTAGCTACCTTTACTTGCTTTACCATAGAGGTGGCTTTACAACCACTGGTTAAGCATTAATAGAAAATGACAAGAATCATTTATAAATCCTTAAGGAAGATTTTCATTTCGTAGTATCATCATATCGACATAGTTTTGAACATATTAAATACAGTGATATATATATATATATATATATATATATATATATATATATAATATGAAGTAACATCAATAGGTACAACAACCATGAGATACACTAGTGTAATAGTTATCACTGTCAGCTAAGTGGTATAGTAGTATAACTAGGTGTTCAACAATTCATATCTAAAGGTACATTCACCAATTAGCTCAACAATGGATTACATCAAGATAAGTACATACAATCACAAAAGCAAAACATAAATATGTCACAAATGATAGGTGAGTTATGACAGTTGAGTGAAAAGCATCGTTGTGTGATCATACATGTAAATACACATAAGTGTGTATATCCCTCTTGAGATATGCACATGTATGTGTGGCGGCATATATGGCCAAGAAACAAAGCTTACCCCCAGATCTTGTAGCCTACCCATCATTTACAACTTATTCCTTTCACAAAACAGTCCAAAATTGTGGGGCGTGACATGAAGTTAGGTTCTTCACTAACTCCCAAAAAAGTGGAGATACACATGAATATCATTAAGGAGCATTCAAAATCCTTTGCATTTATATATAAATAAATTACAGGAATTGCTCCTCACATGGCAGTTCACAACCTAGTGACCAAGTCTGACGCTAAGACCATCAAGCAAAACTAAAGGTGGTGGTGCTGGTCAAAGAGGAAGTGATGAAACTCCTACAGGTGGGGTTTATTAAGCTAGTTGACTTCTCAATGTGGGTATCCAACATCATTCCCATTCTAAAAAAGAATGGAAAAATATAGATTTTTATTGAATTTTGGGACATCAACAAAACATGTCCTAAGGATGATTTCCCACTACCATCCATCAATGTCATCATTGACACAATAATTGGTTATGAGCTATTGTCCCTTATGGATGGATTTTCTAGGTATAATCAAATTGGTATCTTAAGGAAGATCTAATAAAGATCACTTTTATCACTCCTTAAGGAATCTATTATTACACAGTCACGTTGTTTAGTGTCAAGAACGCTGGTGTCACTCACCAACATGTAATGAATTACATATTCCATGATCTCATCCTTAAGATTGTGGAATCCTACATTGATGACCTTCTAGCTAAGACCAGAAAGCACTGCGATCACCCTAAGGTGGTTCATATCATCCTCTCTCATTTAATCAAATATGGTGTTATACTCAATCTGTAAAAATGCGTGTTCAGTGTAATGAGAGGGAAGTTACTGGGATACATCATATCTTCAAGAGGGATCGATGTAGATCCAACCAAAATCCAAGAAATTTTGGAAATGATTCCAACATCTGATGAGTCAGGCATTAGGTCCTTTTTCAAAAATCTTGGTGAAATCCAAAGGTTCATTCCTGATTTTACTTTTCCTTTTATTCAATAAAAAATTTATTGAAAAAGGATTACTGCAACATTTGGATGGAAGAGTATCATGAGGCATTTGAGTTGGTCAAATTATTCCTACTATCACCTCCCATGTTTATGCATCCCAAATTGGATCGCTCTCTAATTTTATATTCATAGGCTAATGATGTCTCATTAGCTTACATGCCAGCTCAAGAAGATGATTAAAAATGATAATGTGTAGTCTACTTCATTAGTTGAACATTGCTTGACTATGAGACATGCTATACATAGGTAGAAAAAGAATACCTTGCTATAGTTTTCATAACAAAGTGGTTAAGAAATTACATGCTTAACCAAGAAATGAGGGTTATTGTCAATATTGATCACTTGCAAACATTTCTAACATAAGTTTCGTTATCTAAGAAAGCTAAATGTTTCATGAATTTGATGGGTGAGTTCGAGCTAATGTTTTTTAACCAAAAGTATTTCAAAGGATAAATCATCACAGACGAGTTAGTTGATAACCCATTAGATGGAGGTGATCTAGTTAACTTAGCTTTCCTTGATGAATGCATATACTATGTCAAGATCAAACCCCTCATTTCTGCATGCCCATGGTATACTGATATTGTTAATTTCATTGTAGACCATGTATACCCTAAAGGGGTAAATTCACAACAAATAAGATGGCTACGCGTCATAGCCATTAAGTACGTAATCATAGAACAAGTGCTTTGCTATAGATCCTTTGATGTAATGTTTCTTAGATGTGTCGATGATGAAGAATTTGAGAAGATTGTCTATAAATCCCATAGAAGAGTATGTGGAGGTCATGCCACCACTTGAAAGATACATCGAATGGGATATTTTTGGCCTACATTAGAGCATGAAATAGTGGAGTATGTGTGCAAGTGTCACAAGTGTCAAGAGTTCTCTCATGAGATCCACATACCTGCTCAGGATTTGCAACCAATTATGACACCATGGCCCTTTTCCATGTGGGGCTTGGATTTTATAGGGAAGTTCTCTCCCTCTCTAAAAGATGACCATAATTTCATAATCACGGCCATTAAATACTTCACTAAGTGGGTAGAGGTAATTCCTCTTACCACCGTACAAAGATGTGTAATTTCAAAGTTCATTTTGAACCAACTTATCTGTAAGTATGGGGTCCTACAAGTCATTATCTCTACTAATGACAAGTCTTTTAAGAATGAGTAAGTGTGTGAATTATGTGAAAGGTTCAAAATAAATCACCACATGGCTTCTCTCTATTACCCTCAGGCCAATGGATAGGCTGAGGTAAAAAAAGACACTAAAGTCCATTCTACTTAACAATGTCAAGGAGAAAAAACAAGATTAGTACTTAAAGTTATTTCCAGCGCTATGGGCCTATCACACATTAGTAAGAACACTGACAAGGGAAATGCCCTATTCTTTGGTATTTAGTTCAGAAGCGGTGTTACTACTTGAAGTTGAATTACCTAGTCTTCATATCTCAGTACAAGGAATTTTGGGAGAAGAAGGCTATCAAGAGACACGACTCTCTCAATTAAAAATCCTTGATGAATCTTGACTTAATGTTGAGAAATGACATAGAACTTATGCTGAATAGATGTGCCAGTAGTATAATAAGAAAGTATACAAACCCAAAATATGTGAGGGAAATATGGTATTAAGACCAGACAACCAGATAGACAAAAAGAATGGTGAGGGAAGGAAGCTCATGACCAGATGGTTGGGCCCATATCGAGTCATAGAGGACTATAAAAAATGGGGCATACCACCTGTGTATACTAGAAGGTGAGGAATTTGGGGAATTCATCAACTCTCTTCACATAAAAAGATACTACGCATGACCCATCAACATTCCCATATATATACTACTACATTCTCATTGCATTATCATCTGTCAGCTCATTCTGTGAAATTTGTAACCAAGGAAATTATTTTCAAGTAAATTTCAAAAACTTCTACAAAAAAATTGGCAATTATTCAAATCATATATCTTCAAAACATTTATCAACATTTCTTATCACTTCATCGGTTCAACATGACAAGACAAAATTTTGACACTAATCCTACCAAGGCCTGCATACTTGGTTTTTCCTATGGCTTTCTTCTAGCATAGTTGTCTTTGCTCATAATCAGTTCTCGAAGGTTCATGATGTCATATATTTCCCTAGAAAAACCTCTTTGTTACTAAAACATTCTAAACATTTTCACCTGGGATATTTGTTCACCTATCTCAACCTTTAGTGTTGAGCCCTTGCATCTTACTGGTTGTGTGGGGTTGAGGTTAGAGGTATGATTTTCTTCCCAAAATCAGTAATTAAAGTTCAAAAATGAAAAAAAATATAAAGTATATATCTCAAATCAAAATCAATCAAAATTTTCATTTACACACTTTTTTGCCCCCTAACCTTTGATGTTGATCTCGCGCCTCTTACAAGTGGCGTGAGTTTGGGAAATGAGGGAAGTGCCCTTACTTACCTATGCCTTGTGCTTGTTGATGATCCTATGATTTCTATTAGTAGCATGGGGCAAGGTGTAGGGGGTATTTGAAAATAAGTTAATAAGTTAAAGTGTGATGCCCAATAAAACAACCCACTTGAGACCCAAGAAACAACCTAGGGTTAGTCAGGAGAATTATGGAATAATATTTTTTTTGTTTAAAGGAGTCTCTACAACCAGGTTGTAAGACAACAACTATCACTAACAAGTTCTAGAACAAGTATAACTTGTAAGAACATACTTTTCATTTATTAACAATTGTCAGAGGACACATGGTCCAAATTTTAGGGTTAAAATTTTCAGTTAGGTTTAGGGGGTGAAATATCATCATACCCATTCTCTAACAGGATCAGAGTTTCAACTTGATTTTTCTCAAACTTAGCACATTCAAAATTTCCCTAAATCATTTTCATTGGATAGGAAATTTTCTCACCTTTCCAATGATATAAAGAAGTCCTCCTAACTCCTTGTAAAACTCTAGATATGGACAAGCAGACTTTAGGGGTCAAATTTTCCTTAAGGGGACATGTGTTGAGCGGGGAAGAAAAGAAATTTTGGGTTAGTGGGTTGCGGGGCGGCATTTGGAATTTTTCCTTATGTAGGAGAAAATTCCCATTTGTGCCCTCACCTTTGGGGGTCCTCTAAGGACACGTGTCGGGTTTTGATCCAAAGCGGGAGAGGGTGAGGGAAGGGCGGAGCGACGAGAGAGTTTGGGGCATTTTGCCCAAGAGGGAGAGAAATCAATATAATGCCCACGCACCCATGGGTCTGCTAGGGACACGTGGCAATCAATAGGCCATCATGGGGATAAAGGAGAGGGAGATGTGCGTGGTAGAGATAATTGGTGAGTTTCACCGAAGGGGGAGATAAGGGGAAAATTATGCGTGTGGGTTCGTGCGTCCGTAGAAGGATTTAAAAATGGTAGGGGTGGGAATGTGGGGTCGTGGGAAACTTTATGAAAATTTTCTAAAAGAAAGATTTGTAAAGATAAAGTTCGCAAAGGTTCCGCCCCTCCTTCGTGCCACGTGGCATCCTGTGATTGGCTGCAGGCCGGTAGGGAAAGTTGAGAAAATTTTCTAAAATTTTCAAAAAGTGCTAAGGAAGAAAAAGGTGCTGCACCTCTGCCGTTGCCTCGTGAGTCCATGTGGCTGCTTATGATTGGCTGCGGGGTAGCAGGGTAGTAGGGAAAATGTTAAAAATTTTCCCAAAAATTTTTCTAACATATTTCTAAGTTTTCAAAGGGAAATTTTTGGGCCATGGGCCCGCTAGGGAAAATTTTCCCAAAATTTCTTGCCAAGGAAGGAAAACTTTAAAGTGCCATAAATTTTTCTAGAAAGCTTAGTTTTGGGAAAATGAGGACTTTCTGGAAAGCTCTCGATGCCCTCTTTGCACAAGAAACATAAATTTTACATTTTGATGTAGTTTAAGGGGCCAATTTTATAAAAACAGTTTACAGGATTTTAAATAGCAAACTGGTAATTTTGACTTATAAATTTGATTAAATTAGACCTCTTCCTTCACTCAACATGCCAAACAAACATGGAGGATTGTTCTAGGAAGGATTTAGAATAATTTAGGAAGGTTAATTTGCTCAATTGATTCCAATTTGAATTTTTTGTTCAACAATTGATAGAAAACGACTGTGGAAGGGATTTGGTTTGATTTTGCAATGTTTAAATTGTTTTCTTAAGTGTTCCTTGTCAATTTGAGTTCATTGGTGTCCTAGTATGCCAAAATATATAGTTTCCAAGTTGATTATTATGTTCAGGTCTGAATTGTACATTTTGATTGAATTTATTTGCCAGTATTAATTTTTTATAACGGAGGCCCATTTCTTTTAAATATGTATATTAATTTTATCATTCAAGTGTGGCATTTCATTTCTGGTCTACTCTAATACATTTATTTGTTTATAACAACTCATTTCAAAGCCAATTTTCAAGATCTGATTTCCAATTTAATATATTTCCAAAAGATACAAAGCAATATAATTCCTTCATACGCATTTCTTTCCTTTACAATTAAATAGAGATTCCAATCACAATTTGATATTCCAAATCAACACAACAATGCAAATGAGAGATGAAATTGAAATTCTTTATTAATTAAAAAAGAGAGACATCTTTACATTCTTTCATTCCTTGAATGCAATTGAAAAAATTCTATTTCTTCCCAATAAATAGAACAAAATATAAATGTCTTTCACAATTCGAATATCCACTTTCATAATTAATTGCATACATCTTTTCTTCACAAAATACATATTACAATTTCATCCACTTCAAGTGGGAAAGGTTACAAATGAAGTATATTTCAGAAGGGACTATCAAGACTGTATTTTCCTTTGCTCCAGAACAACAACATGCAAGTTTCCTTTTTCTCCAAGTGGATCACAACAAAAGTGGCGGAAAGGAAACGCACTCCACCCAACCAAGACATCCAATGAAAGGATAAGCCATCCTTCATCATTGGCCCCCGAGCCCTAACCAAAATACAATAAGAGGTGTGATTCAACCCATGGAAACAACTGGCTTCCACAACACACAACATTCTTTCAACATGTATAATCCATATAAAAATACAGTCTAAACAACACAACAGTTTACAACTGCAATTGAAATAATCAAAACAAAACTCAGGCTTGATTGCAAGCCAAAGGATCAAGGACTATGGAGGAAGCTTCTTATGCCTCCCAAATGGGAATTGTGCATCCACTAGAACAAACCACCAAAATAATTCATCACACACAAATCCTTATGCCCCCAAAAAATCCCTCCTTATGCCCCCCACAAAGTAAGAAATGCAAGCTATTTATTTTCCATGGTGGATCCCAAACCCAAACTCCATCCACAAAATTTTGATGCCAATGGCATTCCCTTGTGCCCCCCCACATGGATTCCCTATAGCCTTCTCCCACACCATTCCTATAGTAGTCTACCCAACCTGCCAACAAATAAATCAAAACATGCATCATTCATACATCACAACAAGAAAATAATAGCATGAAAGAAAGGATAAACTCCTACCTCTCCACGGTATCTTTTGTTTCCAAATAACAAGATTTAATTCCCAAAATATAGTCCAAAACAACAATATCTAATCATGCAAAGTTTCTCCAAATTCCTTCCAAAAGCAAGAGCTCCAAACAAGAAAAATGCGCCCCAATGAAGTTTGCAAAAATGAATCAACCACCCAAAACAAACAAAGAGTTTGAATTTTATAGAAGAGGGAATAGAAGAGGATGATGTGGATCCATGTATGATGCCACATCACACATCCTCAAATTCAAACACAAAAGACAAAATTTTCATTCTCCCAAGCACAATAAAGAGGTGGGTGAAAATATGAAAAATTACTTACACACCCAAAAGGTCCACACCCCAAAGGATTGTAATTTAATAAAAATGTAAGAGAGTGCAATCAAAACTTGCAACATGATAATAAAATGCATTATAAAATCCTAAAATCACCTCTCTAACCATAAGTATGGTTGGTAATTTAAATTGAGAGGTATAGGACAAGTTTTACTTGTCCCACAAGCCTCCAAAACCAGCCCTCAAGGACAAAGACGAGTTTCCATGGAGGTGGAGTGTTTCATACTCCAAACAGACTTATACAAGTCTTCCAAAAACTTACACATCCCTTACATAATTTATACAAAAGCCAACAACTCCCATTATTACTTTCCCATATCCCAATTTAATTTATTTAAATTTTAATCATATGATTTCCCACATTAATTCTCCATAATTTAATTAAATAAAAGAAGGGAACACTTCACTAATAAAATAAATACAAACAATAAATAATTTTAACCACATTAATAAAATACACAAACCCATGGTCACATATAAAGGTGATCACCCCCATGGGAATCCCTAGCAAAACAACACACAACACAATAAAATAAGTTGCCATGGTGACCTTGTCAAATTCACCTAGAATTTCATTGTGGTTAGTCTCCAATCCCCCGATATTTGTTGTGATTTTTAACTTGCAAAACAAAAATACCTCCTTCGGCCTCATGTCCATATCAAAACATCCAACGTGATATAAATGAAATCACAAAACCAACTATATAAATGAATCAAAACAACATCTAAGTAACAACTACATCATCATCATACAATATCCATTTTCTAGATCTACTCATAATATCCAAAATCACATATCCAAACAACATCCATAAAACATCCATGTCAAATAGTATATCATCATCCACATATGAGTGTCTCTAATAATCATCATGCATCATAACCAAATCAAGATCAACAATAATCCATGATCAAATGTCTAACATCATAATAAATCAAAACATAATAATGTCCATCATGTAATCACAATATCAAAATAAGGATAAAAAGGTATCAAAAGGGAAGTGGGCACTACATAAAGAAATTTCATTCAATAAAAGTGCTTTGAAACTCTCAAAATCCCAAGAAAAATGAATCAGATGTATATGTTCCAAAAGAGAGTCAAAACCTTAAAACCAGATTATGTCAATCAAGAGGCCATCTTTGGATCTAAGTCTAGATAAAATAACAAGTAATCACATTCTAGGATGTGTAGTAAATTATGTGTAGAGTTAAGTTGTAGGTTCCTAATTAGGTTTATGTCAAAATCTTGTCTTTCTCTCACCATTTCCATCTTTGTAAAAACTATACAATTCATGTCCCTCTTGGATCTTGGTGTTGAGCCCTCACATCTTACTGGTTGCATGGGGTTAGGATTGGAGGAAATTCATTTTATTATTATATAATTATTCATCACACATTACAAATACAAAAGGAAGTGCCAAACATTACTTAAAAAGCTAAAGATCAACATTACAATGTGTTTGCATAATCATCTCATATCAATGTCATAAAACAACAAAAAGAAGAAATAATTTTGTTAGCATTAATCATCCATTGTATACATTTTGAAAAGCATATGATATCATAGATTCTAAACATCTAGAGTACGCATGTCATTCAAAATAAAAATGAATTCAACTCTAATGCAAAGGATAGTCAAACCAAAAAGAGGTATATATATATCATAACAAATCAAGTTCAAGTACAATGTCATCACATGCTAGGTGTGGTCAAAATTCTCACAATGAGCCCAAAAATGCAAAAAAATCATATATGTGCTGCACAAAATGACAACGAAGTAATACATTCTTAATGCATTATCAATCCTTGTGGGATCCTTGAGATGGTGCATGACCGTGACCAGGACTCCTACTATGGCTCCGACGTCATGAGTGCACCAAGTGGTGAGAGCAACCATGAGAGAAGCCATTAGCCGTGTTCTTGCTACATGAATGTCTCCTCCTCGCTAATCTCTTAGCCACATCATACCCAACAATCCTCATGTTCTAAGAAAGCAAGATATCTGTCACCTTCCAAAGAGGTGCAAAAACATCGGTGTGGAGGCCAGACTACAAAGGTTGTCCCACATCCTCCAAAAAATCTAATATGGTCTTTCCCATAGGGAGAAACAAGGTATCAACATAAATCTAGTGAATAAGATCTCACTAGCCATCAGAAGTGGCTAGAAAATAAAGAAAACAACAACAATTTTTTATGGTTTTCCTCTAGGCACATATTGTGCCTCCCCCACTCCCGAAGCAACGTGCTACCCCATGACTGACTTCTCATCCCCACCTTCCTCACGAGGAAGTGGCTACTTAGAAACTAGGGTCACGTCCTCCATCTCCACCATGGAGGTATCCTCGGTGACCTTCCACTTTGGGTATCTCTCCTCCTCCACATGATTCTCCCCACCTAAATCCTCTCCCATCTCCTTACATGCCTCCTCCTTAGTCTTTTCTCCCATCTCTACCTCGATCTTAGAGTCTATATCGATAGGTACTTGTTCCTCCTCACTGTGGGCGGGTGTAACATCAATTTGAAGGAGGGGTGAATTAGAAGGTGCTCTTTGAGCATGTACAACCCATCTAACTATAATAGGAACCCCCGGAGTCATGATAGTCCAACCATGGTCACCCGTAGACCACCTCATGTCTCCCTAATACTCTTGTATACAACTACCACAGGAGGAAGACTATTAATATAAGGAAATCCAAACTGCTGGGGCACTCTATCAAATGGGTGAATCTCTATCCTCCCTAATCTATCTATTAAATTCCTAGTAGTGGTACATATGGTAATTATATTCCCATCTTAATCCCATACTCTAGCCATATCCTGGTAGGGTGCAGCAACAAGATCAGCTATGGTCAAAGTGGCCACTAGCTAATGCGGCACTTCGAGGACTGACATGCTGGTCCATCTCACAATTGTGATGGTTCCTAGATCTTGTACCTTGACTCCCCTTTGATAGGGGATAATCCTCTTCTACACCCAACTCATCACCAATGTGGGATGGCTCAAAGGCTATCCTTGTAGCCTCATCACTATGTACAAATTGTGGTATGTGGTCCCCAAGATATCTTCTCCCTAGGAAAAAATCCTCCAATGCTTCTCAATCTGCATAATAATTAGGGTCCAACAATACAATAATTTTTCCCCACTCTTATCCCTTATCATCTGCAAAGCCAAAAAACTCATGATGGCCTTGCAGAAAGTAGGGATATGAGTGGAGATAATATAATGGACCCACATACCCAACTTGGTGCATGATGGCACCCCATCATCTCACATATAAGTGGCCCACTACCTAGCTCTAGCTATAGACCATGTAGTGTCAAGAGTCAAACATCTCCTGAGCATAGGAAGACCAAGTATCATGTACACGTCCTCGAGAGTGATGGTCCACTCTCCTCTAACACCTGGAAGACTGAAAGTGTTTTGGTCTACATCCCAATAAGAAAAGAGGTCACACAGTATGTGGCTAGCAGGTGCAACATGTGGCACCCGTGTGATCATCCATATCTATGCTCGGTGTAATAGGTCTATCTCAGTCTGAGTCAACTGATCAAGGATAGCTGACAACCAGTCACACTCTCTCTCTCTTGGCTCCAATGGATGTATTCCTCCTTCTGCATTCACCAAAAAAATAAAAAGAGTGAGTTAGTGACATAATTCAATAGGAAAGCTCATAAAAAACATTGCAAAACAACATAAAATCTAAAAATTAGTTTAAATTGGTCAAATTAGCTAACTGTCTCAAGAATTACAAGACCACCACCCTATGTAGAATGGTAGTTTTGTGACCGTTGTCTACCTAGGGCTGCGGTATTGTAACTGCCACCCTATCATGGTGGTGGTCCTATAATTTCTTCCCTACACAAGGAAGCGGTCCTATCCGGAATGTACGACCCGCCCTATTTGACCCAAAAACTTGAAAAAAGATAAAAATAACTCATTTTATCAAAACAAAGGACTAACCCACATGCGTAACACCTTAGGGATCATTTTAAAACATTTAAAACATTTTATGTATTTAGGTTTCAAACAAACAACTGTAAAATACTAACCTTTAAGCACGCTGCTGGATCTCTTGCTCTTGGAGGCATGATCATAAGGTCACACTAGTATTTTTGGCTGTACTCTCATTCGAAACGGTCAGCGTGGGCCCAAAGCTCAAAAATCACTAGTATGATATGTGCAAATGAATTAAAAAAAAGGTTGTTTTGATATATATATATATATATATATATATATGTTGTATTTTAACTTTATTTTGAGCGTATGTGACCATAGGGATGGAGTGTTGGTGTAGGTATATTCTTACCCTCGTGCAAATGGTAAGTCCTCTCTTCATTTTGATTTAGTGTTTATTTTTTGATATTTTATCTATTTGCGCTTGATTTTTCCTTTTGTCTTGAAGGTAGCAGGAGCTTGGATGGCAACATTTTGACATACTGGCATGTCAAGTATAGCTTCTAACTCCCCATTTGGGGAACACCATACTTAGACTCTACTTTTTATGCCTCTTTATGGCTAAAACGATTCTCTAAGGAGGAAATATGAATGCACCCAAATTTGGATGTGCTACATTGTTAGGAAATGGTTACAAAAGGTAACCAATGATGATTCATATCTTTTCTGAAGGTATTCGAGCTCCTAAACCTACTCGTAAATTATATTTGTAGCTTAGATTGCCTTACTTAGCCTTTACATGCTTTTTTTAGCTTCCCACTTATTTTTCCTTTATTTTTGGCCTTCAGTGTCAAAACCACCACCTTGCTTAGGCGGCGGTTTTGTAACCACTTTCTAGGTAGGGCGGTGGTCCTGTAACTACCACTCTGCATAGGGTAGCGGTCCTTTTCGTATTTTCCAAAATGTTCCAACATGATTTTAGATGTGTGTTGTTTCACTTAACTTCACTTTGAATGCACATTTCTTCCCCATTTTGGCTGATATCAAGCCTAACTACCTAATGGCATCCTCTTCTTCAGATAGTTCAAATTCCTTCTTCACTATTGATGTGGCACCCTTTAGGTGCCAAATGGCTTCAACCATTTCCCAACCAACCTTCTATAAATTGATCACTTGTTTTAAAGAAAATGGCCAAAGATCATTTTGAGTATTCTTGCAATTACTATGCTACCTCTTTCTTGCTGGAAACTACATAGCCAATCTCAGTTCCATTTTTCTATCTTTCTTCCACTTGCATTGTTCCTAGATTACCAATTCAAGCTGTCATTACTTCAATGTTTTCCCTCTATTCCCTACACTACATTCCCAACCTCTTGGAATCATGTGGAAATGAGAGACTGAAAAGATAAACTGAGGGGATTAAGTACCACACAACTGGATTTCCACTGCTCTGTATTCTAGGTTGGAGTTTTTATTTGTTTTCCTTAATTACTTCAAATTTATTATTTATGAATTATATGCACATTATCAAATAGAGTATAGAATCATTTACATAGTTAAAATAAATCAAAGTTGCAGTAGATTATTTGTTTCAAACCTAAAGATTTCTTAGGAAAGACTTCTTCTCTTGCCTATCTCTGTAGGTGTGCAAGGAAGCTAATCTGGAAGAAAGCTTTTGTGGCTTTTAGAAGAAAACAAAAACATCAATCCATACAAAAAAATCCTCTGTTATTTTTCAAGGAAGTTGTAGAGAAGAAAAGCTTCCAAGAAGCTCTAATTTATTCTTCTGCCTATGAGACATAATCGAGGTTAGATTTACATTCATAGTCAGAAAAGCTTTCATTTAAAATAAAATAGACTTCCTCTCTGCATTGATATATAACCACATCTGGTTGTTTTATTTGTTTTACGATTTAATTAGTTAGAAGATTTCTTGTTATTTCTTCTTTTAAACAGAAAAGAACAAAATATTTATTTTGTTAGATTAGTAGCTTTGTACTTATTTGTTCTATTAAAGTTCTTGAAAATACAAAAACATAGAATTAATTTCAATTCAATTAGATTAGTCGTATTTGTTTAATTAGATTAGATATTTTCAATTCATGACCATAAATTGTCCTAAAAAATAGCATACTTATGTAAGCAATCCATGGGTGCCACAACCAAACAGCCCCAAGTTACTCACAGATATAGATATGGGACTCCATCTTCTTGTCCTTAGAACACCAACTCAATACATCGATAAAATCCAATAACTCAATGTATTAAACATTATGGCTGATAAGGCCTATGAGTTATGGACTGCCCCTGGCAAAAAAAATTGATATTCACATGACCATGCAAGGGACCAAAGCAACCAAGAACATACGGTAGCGATCCTAGATTCCCATAACCAAAAGCACTGAAATTAATCACTGATATTGACATAAATCTAAGTGTATTAGTTTTTCGCACATCACCATTGCCATCTAACATCATATCACAATTGAACGTTCTGAATGAGGAAAATCACTGAGCCCTTGCATTTTGGACCACTCTCGCCAACCAGATCTGATTTTGTGAAACTAATTCTTTTTCACTTGTTCCATGACCATGTCTGGATAGAATTATGAGTCCTCCCATTGGTTTCCCATAAATTCTGTAGCCAGTAGAAAGGATATCCGCAAAGCTCAATATTGACTAGAGTCTCCACTTTTCCATCCTTTCTGATCCATCCATCCGACCTGTCCAGGTTAGAGAGGCTTTCATTGCAACTTGACGAGAAGATACCATTATTGTGAGTTGAAGACAATGTATTGCCTTGACAACCTATCCATTTCATTTATGCACACTTTTTTCCACTACCATATTTCGCTATCATCCAGATATTTGTATTTCTACATCGGCTATGTTAGTATGACCTCAGGGATTTGAGTGTAGTTGAAGGTCATGTGTCAATTTTCATCTGTATAATTACTCATTGATGGGGGTGGTAATAAATTTAATGTGGGGTAATGTTTTCTGAACAAAGTATTGACTAAGTATATAAGGGCATGTGAATAGGCACACAAGTTTGATAGAGTTGCGCCTTGAATATCCACACCTAGAAAAATAGAGTTTAGCACTTAACCTCTTTTGCATGGATTGAGCTGGAGTTGAATGTGGAGTGATGAACACATTTTGATAGAAGACTTCAAAGACACGCCAAGCTATTTTGGGAACAAGTGGAAGATTAAGTGCCATGTGGAGTTAGAGCTAATAATAGGATTAGATCTAGAGTTATTTATAGGAAGTCTATTATCATCAAAGCTTGCATGCTTCTGTAGTTTCTTTTGTACCAGTGAATGGCTATTCTTAACATGTAGCCTAATTTGAGAGTGCATGAGTAATGAATGGAAATTACCCACTACCTATATATATGTATTGATTTACATGGTTTAAGAGATCATGTATGACTAGATGTAACAATGTTATGTTGTTGGTATACTTGCACACATGACCTTGTGATGATAATTGTGATGTATTCAACTATTGCGTTTTGATGAATTAACTACAATAGATCATTGTGAGTGGATATTGGTTTTTGATATATCTGTTACTGGTTATTGCATGGTAAATCTAATCTTGATCCTTGTTTGATTCATAATGCACTATGGTTGTGAGTTGATGCTTGTTATATATTATCTTTAATTTTCTGTTATGATTATGGAATATATATTCATGCACGCTAAATCCTTAAAAAAGATGACATAAAAGAGGGACCTAGTACCTTTGCACAATTTAAGTGAGTGCTCATATCCATCTGAGTGTTATGCCAACACGTATAGGGTTTGGGTAAGAAAATAGAGTACATTTTGGTTTCATTGTCGAGACTTATTTTCAAAGCAGTTGTAAGGATGTAACATAATGAAGACATACTGGTTGACTTTGGCCAATATTGAGAGTTAGGTAGAAAATTTAGAGGAATATTTTGCTCATAGATATAATAATGGACCTAATTTTGATGCGCCTGTGTGGGTTGAAGAAAATATGTATCATGAACTCTATGAGATGTTCTTTCACTATTTTCCTATAGATTTTTATGAGTGGATAGTACCATATGCATCCAAGAGAAATTAGAGGTATAGAACAATTGTTTGGAAACAGGTAGACTATCAAAATTTGCTTGATGTTGATTTGACTTGGACACACATTATAGATCATGGGTGGAGTGGTTTTTTGAACAATTACACATTAGAGTACATTGTTTCTACTTATTCCTATCATAGGTTATTGAGTTTCAGTTCTTACACGAACCCAACAGATTTTATTTGCACGTTATCCCTTTAGCTATTAATATCTTGATTGTAACTTTGGATTTGGAAGAATGCCCTATGGCTAGCTAAACCCCACCACACGTGGGGGAAAGAGTAGGTGTGGTGAGAGATGGTAGACCTGGTGGAAAAAAGGAAGAGAGAAGAAAGGTGAATTAAGTATAATGAAGTGGGAGAGAGGGAATTGACGAAGAAATGGAGTTGTAAACAGTTCATTCCACCATCTTATTAGCAATGTGGAGCCATTTATTATTTACTTGGCTCCATCTCTCATGACCATAGAATTTTTTCAAAAGATACGTGGTAATCTTCACAACAGGGTCAATTACCTTAGATATATGCATCACATGCCCTTCTTTTTCATAAGACAACTCAATAGTAGTGGCTTCCACACCTACTTTGTCATCTAAGTCACTGGGAATCTCTATGCCCAAGCTTCTCAACCCTATAAGCCTCCCAATAAAAGGTGTGGTGATACACACTTACCTCCCTAAAAAGTATAAAAATTCCTCGTAGAATCTCGACATCAACCACTGAAACAACCTTTCTGGTTTGCCAAAGTAGGGAAACTAATAAATTTGTAAGACTCTAGCTTTCTCCAAAGTCTTTTGTCCTTTGTCATCATAAATCAGTTTGTCATCATCCATGCACAAGTTTGTATTTTTCACCAATTCCTTCTTGATTTGATCCTTATTCACATTGATGTAATGGTTATAATCACCCAATTTTCTCTTGTGAATGTGGGAATCCTAAACATGTACCATAATGACGCCATTAGGATATTGCATTTTTGAAAATATTTCCTTTGGTGCATCTTCTACTTCCACCTCTAGTTTGTTCCTTTTCTTACCCCTTTTGGTTGTTCTAGGTGCTCTCTTCAGTCCCATTTCAACCATTCTCAAGTTTTCCTTGTGTTTTTATGCCTTCTTCCTCCTCTACAATCTCAAACTTGCGTTCCCTAGTTGCATTTTAATTTTCTCAAACACTAACTCCTCAAACCCTACTCTTCGCACACCTTCCACTCACTGAAACACTTTCTCAATGTAGGTCCTGTATGACTATGACCAAAGATCAACTGGTTTTCCATTCTTCTTGTTTTCACTCACACTTCATGTTCGTTCATTCTTCAATTCATTATTGTAAGGCTCGAAAACTCAAACATGTAAGGTAAGAATGAATTCGCATGTACCCCTTTTATATATTTTACAAAATTTTCTGCATTAATTTCTCATCACCTACCACCGTACTTCAAATTTAATGACAGTTTTCTACTTTTTATATACACTTTGTTGCTTTCTTCCACACCTGAGTAGTAACCTTCTGGTGTGCCTACTACTTCTTGGCCACAGATCTCCTTACTCATGCCTCCATGTGTTGAAGTACATAATCCTTTGCACCTCATCCCAAGTAGTTTACCATACAGCTGCCTACCTCGCATTGCACTGTGTGAACCTTTTCTAACATGTGGTATTCAATCTAAGAAAATTTCCTATAAGATCCTTTATCTCGAGCACCTATAAAAACTTTCTCCCACGTGCACCAATATTTCAGAGGACATTCATATTTAGCGGATATATGTATATGTCTGCCAACTTGAATTCTTGTACCAACTCCACCCCATACTAAAAGTATGTGTGGTACTCTACACATAAACTCAATAGATAGTAATCATCTTCCTACGCATGAGCACACTTATTTCAACAAAAGAAATAACTATTGATAAAAGTATAACAACGATCAAAAGTAAACACATGAAAGAAAAATATACTCTAAATGGTAATAATGCCATTTATTAAAAAAAATAAGAAGCCTTATTTATAGTAGGGATTCATCCTACTCCCATTAAAGAAATCAAGCAACATGGTGCCATCTAGTGCTTGTGAATGACAAGCACCTGATTCGAGTATTTGGGTTACTACAAAATATCCCAATTAATGCACTTTCAATTTCCCTAGATGGCATACAAACTAGGATTCATATAAAAGAACCAACTTGCCAAATTCAAATGTCATGTTCCTGATGTGCCTATCATGCCATCCTTTATGTATGGCATTCTTACTCTTCTAGATCCAATGTGTAATGTCACACCACTCATCTAACTACATTAGTTTGCCAATGCACTTTTACATATCTTTCTCATCAGAAAGTCCACCTGCACACACAATACGTAGGGATGGTAACATGAATTCAATAGGCAATATAGCCTCTACACCAAACACCGACTAAAAAGGTGTGGCCTTGTTCAATATTTTATAAGTGACCCTGTAAGCCCAAAGTACAACTAACACTTTATCATCCCAATCTTTTCTTCCAACATCACAATTTTTTTTAATGAATGTCCCATAATCTTGCTGAAAGCTTCTACAGTACCATTATCCTATGGGTGATAAGGAGTAGTCTTGTGGTGTGCCACCATAAACTCTTCCAATAAAATTCTGATCTTATCATTCAAGAAATGAGTTCCTTTATCACTTATCAAGATTAATGTACATCCATACCTATTAATAATATTATCCCATAAGAATCTTGTTGTCGTGGCTGCTATACAATCCTTTGTACATTTTGCCTTTGGCCACCTTTTCAGATAGTTTGTGCAAGTAATAATGTAGCACACATCATTCCTATGCACAAGTGGTTAAATAAGACCTACAAAGTCAATAGCCCACTTCTCAAAAGGGTCAACACTCGCAATAGGCTGCAACGACATATAATCTCTATGCCTAGTCTTCTCAAGACATTGACAATAGCTACATGCCTTCACATATTCCTTAGTATATCTATATAAAGTCTCCCACCAAAGTCCAATCATCAGAATCTTGTGTGATGTAGCATCACCAACGTCATGACCTCCTACTATCCCCCATGAGATTCTTCCATAATTTCCTCGCACTCATTCTCTAAAACACAACGATGCAAAACTTCATCATGGCATAACTTGTAGAAATATCCACCAATCAACTGGTAAGGTTCCGCATGTATTGTAAGCTACTTCTTCTCTAAGGTCTTCATTCCTTCAGGCACCTGTCCAGTGCACAAAAAGACTAAAATATCCTCTAGTTATGTGGGTGTGTAGTTCAACCAAAAAAATTGTTCACATGAAATTGTGTCCTCAATGATCTGCACATCCTCACCATAATTAATCCTTAATAAATGATCATGCCCTGAATTTCTCTTTCTTGGTTTCATAAAAACTATGAAATCAAAATATTGAAATAGAATTATCCATATGTATATGTACCCTTGTAAAAAAGAAATTTTGACCAAGTACTTGAGTGCTATATGATATGTATAGAAAATAAATGGGGTCACCAACAAGTACTGCCTGAACTAATGAAATGCGTAGATCATAGACAAAGCTTCTTGCTCAGTAGTTGTGTAATTCTACTCCACAGGTGTCAACTTCCTACTTGCAAAACAAATAGTATGATCTATAATCCCTTTCCATGGTTTGGTTGTGTCAAAACCACGCCATTTGCCATGCTCGAAGCATCAACATGAACATGAAAGGGTTTGTCACATGAAGGAAAATGTAAAATAAGTGCAATAGTTAGCCTTTCCTTCAGTGTTTCAAATTCCTGCTATTACATGTCACCCCAATAGAATTTCCCTTTGTCTTTCACTAATTATTCTAAAGGTGTGAAAATATTTTCATAACCTTTAATGAATTTTTCGTAGTATTCTGTATTTCCCAGTGTTGGGGTTAGCACACTATTTTTATAGACAATATATCAGATCTAAGCATACATGCAAATAAAAGTGGATATTCTACCAAAAGAATTATACAAAACAAGAGACATAAATCAATACCATATTTAACATGGTTCACCCAGTGTGGGCTACATCCACTAAGAAACAATCCAATCTATTATCCAAAGCTTTATCAAGATATACAATGAAGATTTACAATCTTCTACACTTCTCAGATGTTCAGTACTTTCTTCCTTCAAGCTTTTTGATTCTTCACCAAGAATTCTCTCTCACATAATTATCTTGTAATTATGATCAATCCTCTCATTCTAAACCCTAGCTTTATGCTTTAAATAGTCGTGTAAGACTTTAGGGCACTTAGCCATGTAATTACATTCAGTAAATCTATTCCAATACTAAAAATAGAAATAAAACCTGAGAGTTGATTAAAAACTTGTCGTATAGGTAACCAATGCCGGTTCTTCCCAACAGTCGCTGGTTCCAACTTGCCCTGACCAATGCCAGTCACACTCTAACTGATGCCGATTACTGTCAACTTCCAACAAGTTCTATTTACATGCTAAAATATGAGTAATTTAGCTCCATACTCAACAATCTCCCACTTGGAGATTAATTACTACACATTATACCTGTACAACATCATTCTTAGATCCTCCTAAGCTTTGTTTCTTCCTCTTCAAGTCTCAAACTTGAAGACCAACAGAAGTGGAGTGTAGCTCCAACTTCTCCTTTGCTAATGGCTTCGTTAGCATATCCACAGGGTTCTTGCTTGTATGCATCTTTTCCAAATTCAACTGTCCATCCTCTAATACCTTTCATATGAAGTGATACCTCAACTGAATGTGTTTCATTCTTGAATGAAATGCTGAGTTCTTTGCCAAATGAATTGCACTCTGACTGTCATTAAACAGTTTAAAATTACTTTTCTCCTTTCCCAACTCTTCCATGAACCTACTTATCCATATCATCTCCTTACTACCCTCTGTAGCTATAACATACTCTACCTTTGTAGTGGACAAAGCCACAACCTTTTTCAATCTCGAAATATAACTAATTGCCGTTCCACCTACTGTGAAAATATATCCAGTAGTGCTCCTCCTACCATCTAGATTTCTAGCCATATCCAAATCAACATAACCACGTAATGAAATATCTAAACCTCCATAGCATAACTACATACTAGATGTCCCTTTCAAATACCTGAGTATCCATTGGACTACTTTCCAATTTTCTTTACCTAGATTAGCCATATATCCACTCATAACTCCCACTTCCTGTGTAATGTCTGGTCTTGTATAAACCATAGCATACATAATACTTCTAACTGCTAAAGCATATGGTACTTGTGTCATGTATTTGACCTCCTCTTGTGATGAAGGACACTGATCTTTACTCAATTTGAAGTGTCCAGCCATAGGTGTGCTAACAGGTTTTGCATTCTGCATGTTGAACCTTTCTAACACCTTGTAGATATAATCCTCCTGAGACAAATAAAATTTCTTGTTTTACCTGTCTCTATGTATATGCATGCCAAGAATTCTTTTTGCAGCTCCCAAATCCTTCATTGCAAATGTGTGAGCTAGATTTCTCTTAAGCTCACCAATGTCTTGCATACTAGATCCTGCAATAAGCATATCATCCACATACAGTAACAAAACAATATAGCTCCCATTTTCAAGATTCTTGAAATAAACACAATGGTCAGATTCACATCTCAAGTAACCATGCTCATGCATAAAAGTATAAAATATCATGTACCATTTCCTTGAAGCTTGCTTAAGCCCATATAGGCCCTTTTTCAACCTGCACACTAATTTCTCCTTACCCTTGACTTCATACCCAAGCGGTTGCTGTATATAAATCTCTTCATCTAAATCACCATGAAGGAAAGCCGTCTTCACATCTAGTTGCTCTAAATGTAAATCTTCTACTGCAACTAAACTCAATACAATATGAATAGAAGCCATCTTAACAATAAGAGAAAATACTTCACCAAAGTCAATACCTGCGTTTTGTGTAAATCCCTTTAATACAAGCCTTGCCTTGTACCTTTTCTGTCCATCCTCTTCTTCCTTAATTATGTAGACCCACTTGTTCTACAATGTTCTCTTTCCTGCTAGCAATTTAACCAAATCCCAAGTTTGGTTCTGTTCCAAAGAGTTCATCTCCTCATCCATGCCATGCTTCCACTGAATGTGAGTTTTATCCTGCATTGCTTCTTTAAAGCTTTCTGGTTCACCACTATCAGTCAATAATAGATAAAATAGAGAAGGTGAAAATATTTCTAGAAGTTTACTTTCCCTTTATGACCTTCTCACAGGAGTTTGGGGTACCAGGAGCTCAATTTAGACCTCCTGGACATTAGTATCAACTTCTGACAGTGATCAATGCCGGTCAGCTATAACTGAAATCGGTTCATCTAACCGACGCCGGTTCTAATCCTCTGTAACCATCAATAGTTCATTTGACTGATGCTGGTCAAAGCCTAACTGACCATGGTTACTGTGTATTTTTGAAGGTGTTTCTTTAAAACCTGAGAGTTCATTTTCATCAATAAACTTCTAAATTTTCTCATCCTTGGGTACCAAAATTTGATCCCTGTACATTCTTTTTTCATTCCATTCAACATCATGACTCCTGACAATTTTATAATTCTCTAAATCTCAAAAATGAAAACCGAAATCACCAGATCCATAACCAATGAAAGCACACCTCTTGGATTTTGCATCCAACTATTTTCTATTTTCTCTATAAACATGCACAAAAGCTTCTGAACCAAAAAATTTAAGAAAAGAAAGATCTACCTCTTTTTTGGTCCATGCTTCCTATGGTATTCCTCCATCTAGTGAACTTGAAGGGCCATGATTAATAAAATAAACCACTGTATCAATTGCTTCTACCAAAAACTGCAAGGGCAATCCAGAATGTATCCTCATACTTCTAACACGTTCCATGATTGTCCTGTTCATTCTCTCTGTAATACCATTCTCTTGTGGTGTTATTGGAACCATTCTTTCTCTACGTATCCCGTTCACTGAACAATAATCATTAAAAGCCTTGCCATAGTATTCAACACCATTGTCAGATCTAAGGCACTTTAACTTAGAGTTTGATTCATTCTCAACAAGGGCTTTCCATATTTTAAAAGTTTCAAAAACATTAGATTTGCGTTTAATACAATAAACCCATACCTTTCTTGTAGCATCATCAATGAAAGTAACATAATACTGGGATCCACCATGAGAAGCTACCTGAGCTGGTCCCCACACATATGAGTGTACAAGCTCCAATTTCTACTCCTTCTTAGTTGCCCCAACTTTGAGAAATCTCACTTTCTTTTGCTTTCCAAAGATATAATGCTCACAAAAATCAAGATCTAAATATTTCAACTCTGATAACTTATCCTCAGCCTTTAAGATTTGCATTCCTTTTTGGCTCATATGGCCCAACTGGTTATGTCACATGCATGCATCTGAATCTAAAGTAGATAATGCACAAAAGGAATCAGTAATATAGGTAGATAAATATAATGTTCCTACCTTCTTATCTCTTTCCACAACAAGAGCACCCTTGGTGACTTTCTAAGAGTCTCCTATAAAATTAACCATGCAACTAGATTCACCTAGTTACCCTCTAGAAATAAGATTCCTCTTGAGGCTCGACACATGCCTCACATATTTCAATACCCATGTATTTCCATTCTGTAATTTTAGATGAAATTACCCTTTACCAGTAATACTGCAAGGTTCATCATCACCCAAATAAACATGCCCAAAATTTCCTTGGACATAATTTCTGAAATAACCCTTATTAGGGGTTGCATGGAAAGAAGCTCCTGAATCTAAAACCCATGATTCACTTCTACTATCTAAAGAAAGAATAAGAGCATCTTGCATTACCTTTGATGCAACAAGATTTTCCTCTTTACCTTTTTCTAGTTGTTGGTTCTCTTTATTATTTGACCAACAATATTTCTTTGCATGTCCTTTCTTTCCACATTTCCAACAAGTAATTCCCTTACTTCTAGATTTATATCTGCTATCCCTTGACTTTGATTTCCCATTACTCTTACTCTTGGATCTCTCCTTCTGCCTACCCCTACTTTCTACAATCAAAACATTTCTAGATGATGTTTCCTCTATACTTTTCATGCAAATTTCTTCATTCAAGATTATACTAACCACATCATCGAACTTTAAAATATTATTAGTAGATGTTGTATTACTAACAGCCATTACCAAGTTATCCCAACTATCAAGTAAAGAACATAAGAATAAAAGTGCTTTTACTTCATCATCAAATGGTATTGAAACTGATTTTAACTGATTTACAATAGATTAGAAATCATTCAAATGAATAGAGGCATATTCACCTTCATGCATCTTAGAACTAAAAATTTTCTTCATCAAATAAACTTTATTTGAAGCAATAGGTTTTTCATATAAATTAGCAAGAGATTTCATTAAGTCTACCGTAGAAGTCGCTTCTGTAATATTGGAAGCCACGGATGCTTCTAGGTTCAATCTTATAGATCCCAAAGCCTTTATGTCAAGAATCTTCCATTCTTCATCAGTCATCTTCGTAGGTCTAGACTTCTCATCCAATGGTAAGTACAAATCTCTCTGATATAGATAATCCTCAATCTACATCTTCCATAATTGATAATTTCAGCCATCAAATTTCTCTACCTTGTATTTATTATCTTTTTTCATTACTGTAGCTCCCACTCAATCAGAAAACCCTTTTGTGAGTAAATCTGTCAACACACAAAACCCTTAAACAAAGCTCCGATACCAATTGTTAGGGTTACCACACCGGTTGTACAAACAATATATCATATATAAGCATACATGTAAATAAAATTAGATATTCTACCAAAAGAATTATACAAAACAAGAGACATAAATCAACACCAGATTTAACGTGGTTCATCCAGTGTGAGCTACATCCACCAAGAAACAAGCCAATCTATTATCCAAAGCTTTGAAAAGATATACAGTGAAGATTTATAATCTTCTACACTTCTCAGATGTTTAGTACTTTATTCCTTCAAGCTTTTTGATTCTTCACCAAGAATTCTCTCTCACATAATTATCTTGTAATTATGATCAATCCTCTCATTCTAAACCCTAGCTTTATGCTTTAAATAGTTTTTTAAGACTTTAGGGCACTTAGCCATGCAATTAAATTGATTAAATCTATTTCATTACTAAAAATAGAAATAAAACCCGAGAGTTAATTAAAAAATTGTTTGCACAGGTAACCAATGCTGGTCACACTCTAACCGATGCCGGTTATTGTCAACTTCTAGAAAGTTCTATTTGCATGCTAAAGCATGAGTAATTTAGCTCCATACTCATAACTCAGAAATCCATGCACTTCACTCTAATTGGTAGGCTCTTCTAAACCTAAGATTACATCTATCTTGGCCGGGGGTCTACCAATAATCATTCCTTACAAATGATATGCCCAAGTAAAGTGCCAAATGATGTTGTAAAGATACACTTTTTAATGTTAAGAGAGATGCTCAACTATTTGCGCCTCTAAAACATAAGCCTCAAATTATCAAAATGGTCCTTGAATAATCCATATACTGCATAATCATCTAGATATAATTTCTAGAATTTATGAATAAAATCTTGAAATTCCTACACAATAATGCGCGAGAACACTGCTAACACAATTTTTAGTCTAAAGGGCATAACTGTACATGCAAAGTCACCCCACTTAGTGGTGAAAGTAGTTTTCTCTCGATCTTATTTCATGATGCACACCTGACGGTAGCCTGAAAATCCATTTGTAAATTAATATATCTCACACCCAAAAATTCCCTCAAGAATTTCTTTTGTGAATGGGGTGGGAAAATGATCAATCACACATGAAGCGTTAAATTCCCTGTAATCCACACAAATTCTTATCCTCCCATCCTTATTAATGCTTATAACCATGGGGCTAACCCATTCCAATTATTTAATAGGCTCATTTATACTAGAATTGAGCATCTTGTCAATTTCTTCCTTTACCTTTATGCGTAGATTAGGATTCATCCTATAAGGCATCTTTCTAACCGAGTGCACTGATTCTTTTATCTTTATTTTCATCTCACCCAAATAAGGGTCTACCCTCTTCAACTCATGATATCCCCATGGAAATAAGTCCTAAAATTCATGTAAAATTTCAATAATCTTTGCTACTTCCTTCTCTGACCATTAGTCACCAATAATTGCCTCCTTAGGTTCTGCCTTTGTACCAATGTTAAAATTATTTGTCTTCATAGAAGCATGATAGGTGCATTCCTTCTCATCTATAGTTTCCACAACTTCACACATACCTTTAGTGTGGCTAACATCCAAGTTGTGAACTTCCTCATCATCAATCATAAAAAACAAGTTTACCCATTTATTTTTCCTTCCAGGCATGGACCATTTTTTCTTTGTCTGTTTCCTCAAGATCAAGGTGCACTTCAAAATCAAGTTCTCCAAAAATTTCTAACATGATCTCTTCATCCTTCGCTCTATCTTCCAATGTGATGCACTTCATAATATGTAATGCTTCATAGATTGGAGGCTTAGTATAAAAGTAATCAAAATTTTGGATCATACCTCAGGTCATCTCTTACCAAGTTATTTCCCTTTTCAACTCAGCATGGACATACCATGTGCACGTAACTTCCTATGGTGGAGTAAAAATTATGCATCAAGAGTGATGGGGGTAGTTCCTCCTTTCCCTATGTCCAAAATCTCTCACACTCTTGGATGTGATGAGAAGTAGGAGACTTCCCATGAAATTTCCATGTTTATGTAGGTATATTGCTCCAAGTAAACTTGGTGGAGAAAGTGATTCTCACTTATTGTCATTCAAAGAGGCTATCTCTATGTGTTTCTCACTAGCGTACTAATGCTCGATACAAAGTATAGACCAACATATTTCTTCTATCCCCTTCATTCTTCCACGGAGTCCCTATGGCATGTAAGAATGTATCAGGGTTCCCTTCACCAGTATACCTTGGTACATGGTTATATCCTAACTACCTTACCATGCATGACCTAATCATTCTAGTGACTCTTCCTTTGATCTCACACTTGACCATTTCATATGTTCCATGAGTCTAGTTATCACAAGCAACACTAGTAGTGTCACTTACCGACTGGGCATCCTCCCACTTAAGAACACCTCCTTTGGATGGTTCAAATTTTTCTAGATCACGCATTATCGCTGCATAAATTCGATTAAGCTTCACTCATCACTCAAAGGATCAACATAAGGCTTTGACCTTATTTTCAAATATGAGGTATGATCACGGGCTCACTCCTTGTTCTCAAAACCTAACGTATCTTTTGTTGAAGCAAAAATCAACATTGTTTGCATAACACTAGGGCTAGCCCAAGTAATGCTAAAAAATTGTCTGCTTCTACAAGATCCAACATCTTCAAAGTATCTAGTAAAATTAGCTCCCTAAATGATAATAGATGCATATTTTAGTACCCTGAATAGGAATTTCCTTAGTTTTATTTTCCATATACAACACATTTGAAGAAGGATTCAACATAGGAATTCCCATTTGATTCCACAGCCTCAAGGGTGAGTACATTTACCTCAGCACCTGTTTCTATCAAGATATTACTTACCAGTCAACCATCATTTATTACATATAGTGTAATATCCTTGTCAAATTTATGGTCCCATGAGTAAGTAGTATTCACATGAAGTATTCTGTATCTCACGTTTAAATCCAACGTGTGGTACCTTCTCTCAAATCCATTCCCCTAGTAATGGGATGATGTTCTCCTGGAGCAGCATCTTATATAGTTCTTTCAAGTTATCCACATCCTTCTGTGAGATTTCAATACTCTTTTCCTATTCTCTTATGCACATGCATGTTCGTTTAAGAACTATATTTCACCATGCATATATCTCTAATAACCCCCATCGTCTCATGGTATACTTCCTTCTGGTGCACCATGTCTAGATACTTAGCATGTATAACTTCCTCCCTTATGTAATGATCATGCTTAGCCTTCAAGAGGTTCTTGCATGCGCATACTGCCTCAATGCATGTTGTAACCAACATAGGTTACAATTATGGATTAGTCTTCTTAGGCATCCATTGATCAAGATTCACACATTGCACCTTGATCATCATGACACCCTTATATTTCTTATTAGTATAGCACATGTGTTCATACAACTACTAGATAATCTTCTAACTTGTGTTACTTCTTACACCATGAGAAAATATTATTCTGAGGCGCACTCACACTAATAATGATAAGGGGATTCGCATGAGTATAATAAGTTCCTCTAGCAAACCTACCTCTACCACCACCGTGCAACCTCAACCATGATATCCTCCTCAGATTCCTCCATTTCTATTGTCTCCATGATTGTGCCCTTCATGAGTATGACCATTCTTGTTCCTTTGATCTACTAGCTGACGCTAGTCTGACAGCACTCCTGTCTCAATGGATTTATGAATGTGATCAATCAATTTGTACTCAATAGTGTCATGAGTGTGGGAATTTGCAAATATTACAATACATGGACACCTTATTTGTAAGTGCATGCACTGTAATAATGGGAAATCTAGAAACATCATGATTTAGGTTAACAAACCTCACAATCTAATAGTAATGTGTGTACCGACTCTACATGGAAAATTATCTTTAGTTTGTACCTCCACTTCACAATCTATGCACCAGGTATCCCATTTCACATCTCATGCTCTAAGTTTTCACAGATAGCTTCTAGCTAATTGTATTTCCATAGCTGTAATTTGTGCTTCTAAAAATGGGCTTACTCCTAGTGTCAATCATTTCACAATAGCCTCAGTGTGTAGAGTGACTTTCAAACCCTGCACGTGGATCCACATATGTCTTATGAGATAGAGCTCTTCAGAATGGAGTCAATAATCCTCCAAAAAACCATTGTGCATGTTGAATAGGGATGAATGTCATAAGACAATTTAGATAACAAAGTCTTGAAATGTGCATTATACTCCCTTACACTTTAAGCTAATCCTTGCTTAATATCCTTTAACATGCATGATGCTCTATGTTGCTCAAATTATAGAATGTGAAACTCTACCATAGAACACAAGAATGCAAAGTATCGTAACCTATACTACAGTCTTATGTGGGTCATACTTCCTATACCAACTATGCATGCACCCTTGTAGCACAGTAGTAAACTAATTGTCCTTCTTGTCTAACGTTGTAATTCCTTTAATGCACACCATAGTAGTTTCATACTTGTGCACATACTATGCTGCATCTTCAATACCTCTATAATTTGGCAAATGGAGAGACATCTCATAATAAACTTATTGAGGTTGATGCGGGGGTTGTCTAGGGATGTGGGGCTTGTCCACTAGATCTAGAGCCAAAACCTCCACCAGTATTTACTCCTCCTTATTTGCTTGATACCTCTTGATGCCCCCTGTGCAGTGGGTTTCTGACTAGTAAATATAGTTCCTTATGTCCTAGCCATGGTACTAGACTAAACACCAATGGTCTGTGTGGTCGTAGTTACTAGTGTAGTACTTCCAACAGTTTGGTGTCAACATTCTGTCTTGACGAATTAGCTAGGAATAGTCCTTCCATAAAAATTCCAAACAATGGCGCTGAATGTGATGCCATGGGCACACTACTAACTTTATCTCTTAGATTCAACAAAAAATGATATCTACTTGTCTCTACTTTCTTACTTGCACTAGCCTACTTCTCAATGACTACTTCTAAATTTGGAACACCAAGTGCAAGGGATAGGTGGCTAGGTGGGATTAGATGCATGTTTGCAATAATCATACTCTCTTCTGGTGTGCTCCCATATTAAGCCAAAGGGGATTCTCTACTGTGCTTACCCAATGTCAAAAGAACCAAATGTTATGGCTCCTCACCTTCCACAAGTGACAAGATCTTCAAATCCTTCACGAGAAATCTTTCTCTTCAATTCTAGGGACTCCTCAATCTCCCTTTTTCACCATTTCCCTTTCTCATGCTTCATTAAACTTGAGTCATCTTTCCTCTCTCTACCTTACTAAATTCAAGTCCACCATCCTTCTCAACATTTTCTCCTACCCATGCATGTGGTGGGGTTTTAGCTAGATATAGGTAAAAATATTGATCAATAATGGTATCGTGCACAAGTTAGATCCTCTGGGATCATGCAAGAATTATAAATCAACCTCTTTAGGAAACAGATACAGAGAAATAACATACTCAAGAATATAATTGTGTAATACTCTAGCCCACTAGTGATCTATAATTCTAGTCCACTCCACATCATCATTAATAAGAGTTTGGTAATCCTTCTACGTCCAAAGTCTTAGCCTATAACTCTAACACTTCCCTATTACATATAATGTTAGCCAATCATACAATTTTAATGGAAAGAAGATGAATAATGTCTCATAGAGCACATCATAAAGGTTTTTTTCCACCCACTGACATTGATTGAAGTCAGGTCAAGTGTTATATTTCTATGTAAACTTGTCTTGTTCATCATCTATCCAACTTTCAACACTCTCTAGAGTAAATCGATATGCCATCTGCAAGCAACATCTTGAAAAAAAGGTTGAAGAGAGGTCTCGGAAACAAAACAAAAATACAATATTTTTTTACCACCTAAAGATGCTATGTATGATGGAACTTCATTCAGTTAGATCTGAATGTTCACCTAAAGTGCACAAAGCTACTAGGTCCCTCCTTTGTGTTATCTTGTTAAGATATTAACATGCATGTTCATGATTACCATTATCAAAGCATACATTCAGATGTAGATAATTACATATATAATAATGAAACACATGTAATAAGAAAAGATAATAGATCAAACCATTACTAAGATCAAGTGCACTATGTGATCACCATATCCAGATACACCAATTACCAGAATCCAACCACCATGATCCATTAATAACCAAAAGGATTACATAGAAGAAAATGAATACATAATAATACCAGTCTCAAAAAATTTATGTACGCTAGTACATTAGAGCCGCATAACCATATAATACACACAGTTTCTAATACACAAGGTCTAAAACTATGAAGATCGACTATTATATATAGGGGTACGGACTTTCCCTTCACCGCCCATGCATCTCAAAAATGAGTTGCATGCTGAAAATAGCCATGAGTATATACACAAGCAACTATAAAGTATGCATGCTTTCCTAACAAGCCTAATAATAGTTTCATCTATAAACAAACTTTTCTTTAATACTATTATTAGCTTGATCTATGCGTGACCTTTCATCTTCAACTGCATGTGTTTTATACCCAAAAAATGACATTCTTTAATCCGTAAGAATTCATCTTTTTCTTCTTTAGTGTGATCTGCACTCCATCTTGATTTTCCTATTTTTATCTCGTGTATGCAAATTGGCTAAGTCTTGAATGTTTCCTTCTTAGGTGCAAGCTCTCAGCATGCCACTCTTCTAGATCTTGTTCATGTTTTCACACCCTCCTTACGAGCCTCTATCTTCCACACACATTCTTGATACTTAGTCAATTTTTCTTCATCTTTTTCTTCTTTAGCGTGATCTACACTCCATCTTGATTTTCCTATTTTTATCTCGTGTATGCAAAATCAGCTAAGTCTTGAATGTTTCCTTTTTAGGTGCAAGCTATCAACATTCCATTCTTCTAGATCTTGTTCACATTTTCACACCCTCTTTACGAGCCTCAATCTTCCACACACATTCTTGATACTTAGTCAATTTTTCCAACCCAAAAACAAGATACCATCCATAGAAGTTCCCAGTTGGAGGATAAAAATTAGGGAAGCAAACCAATCAGAATGCAACATGTGGCAATGTAAAAATACTAAAAAAAGGTGTTTTTGCTTTTTTCCTCTGATATTTGAAACTCAAGTTTAGACAAGTGGGCCATGCTATTTTCTAGGTGAGGACCCTCAGTCAAGGTCGACACACTCTTTTTGTGGAGGGGTGATTTTTCCTTCATATCTTCATATTAACATTATCACATTTTTTATTATATATACTTCATATTGTAATAGAATTATGCATGTGGGATTAAATCCCAATGTTCTTATAAGACCGTGGTTAATAGAAATGTGGTCATGCCAAATAGACTTGGTGGTTTGAATTCCCACCATTTTTACATGCCATGCAGTGGAGAAACATTCCAATAATCCCACAGTAATATTCATGCCATGATGGATCCTAAAAAATCTCCCAATCTCTGACGTGCCAAACCAAACAAGTACAACTAACCAAACCATTTACATATGCCACATCCCACAGGGACCTTTAAAAATTGGAAAAAGGAGATGATGTGTGGGAATTAGACCACTATATATATGTATATATGTATGTATGTATGTATATTATACGCAAGTTTTCTTTTATAGAAGGGGAAGCTTTAGACTGTGTATTTTTTGTAAACAAAGTAGTTTATAGATAAGTGGATTTTTGAGTAGTGTAGGGGCATTTTCAGATCTTGGTGTAAACTGGAAAGTGGTTCATAATTCCAAGACGCTCCTATTATATCTACTATTTTTTCTTATTTGGAGTTCTTTTGATGTATTTTTAAAGCGTGAAATTCAATTTTGACATAAAATGAAGGGAAAGGACTGTGCAAGTGTTTTGGGAAGGTGGAGGACAAATTGTTAATCATCATCAAATTCTTTCGAAGGTATGAGCACATAGTTTTGTAGGTTTCAAGATCCATAATTTTTATTTAGGGGGTTCCATTGTTGTTTATAAATCAATATTTTGGTATTGGATTCGATTGAATTCGATGGTTTTGCTTTCAGTTTTGCATTTGATATCATTTTTATTTTCTAACCCCAGCTGATTTGTAAACATTGTTGGCTTGATATTCCACTTATAGTGTGCATTATTTGGTAAGTACAAGCTGTTTACAAGTAGCCATGGGTAAAGCATTGAAAAGAGAGAGGTTGGAAAATATTTAAAGTATAAACAATAATATCCAGGAAGAGAATGTTTTCTTGAGATGCAACCTCTACTCCTTGGAAGAGGAGATTGAATGCTTAAAATTGGAAAGATCGCACTTTGGTGAGTAGAAGAAGGATTTACCTTCCACTTCAGATGTAGAAACCATGAAAAATGATGGTACTGTAAGTTTATCACCATGTTGTTCTTCCTCCGATTCAAAGTCATGTAACGTTTTTGGTGAATTTGAAAAACATACTAAGGGAATTGGATCTAAATTATTGCTTAAAATGTGATTTGATGGAAGAGGCCTTGGTAGGAATGAAAAAGATATTACTAACCCAATATAAGTATAGGATCAGCCTTGTTTTATAGGTTTGGGTTATTCTATTGTGGGAATGGAATTTAGAGAGTGCTCCAAAACTGCTGAAGGGATACAAGCTTATGATAACCAAGTGATTACCGCACTAGTCCTGCACGAAGAATATTTGTAGGAAATCATTGATTCATCATCACAAATTGATGAATAATTGGGTAAGTAATTTTAGAAAAGAGGTAATGAGATTCCACCTCCTTGTTCTTAAAAAAGTCGTAATCATAAACATAAGGGAAATTGTAAAACTTATGATGATGCACTCTTTAAGTTTAAACAATATTTATTTGATATTCAGAAAATGATGTATGTTTTTCTGTGCACTTTTTTTTGGGTTAAGTAATAATTTTATCACCTTTTTTTTGGAAGAGAAAGTCTCTTTTTCATAAGTGGTTTCCTAATGAGCTTAATGTTAAAGACCAATCTCGTCATGTTAGGGTGAGAAATGGAAAACATGTTTCCTCTCCTAGGAAGATGAACCATTGCACTCATTGTTGTATGAGTGGATACGAGGTTGAAATATGTTGGAGACTTCATCTAACACACCATCTAAGAAATGGTAAGAGGAAGTTGGTTTATAAAGTAAAACAAATTTTTTTTAATCCACCAGTAGAAAATTAAAAAACCTTGGATCTATCTATAGATTTCCCACAAATGAGTCCATTTTATTTTGATATGGATAATGAAAAATCATTTGTTTTAATGGAAAAATTTATATAACATTGGTGATAATAAGGAATAACATGATATCAATTCATTGTGTTACCTTTGTTTTGAGAATCTTGTTGATTTTAGTAAATGAATTAAACCTGAATTTTTAAAAAGAATTTAAAAGGGAAAATGAATTTTGGGGTTATCATATTCATGAGAGGAACTGAGATACATGTTCATCATTTTCAATTATCTTCGTAAATTTGAAAATTTGAAAATACTCCATTAGAATCTCCTATTTAGCATTTTGAGTTCCTGATACAATTTGGGTATAAGGAATTAAACTCATGTAACACCCTTGACAGTTGTTATTTTCCTCCTTTGCATCTCAAGTGTTGGCATGTGATTTTCCTTTGTAGGATATGTTCTTTTGACTTTGGGAAAACATGTTTGTTGTGGATAAGACTTTTCTACTCTTATGATATTTTGATTGAACTGGAATAGTTTTCCTTAATTCAATTTCACTTCTTGTAGGTGAGATTGCAATTTGGTTTTAAGAGTTGTAAACTTATCTATTTACCCGACTCATCTGGATCAATTTCAGTGATCCAAGAAAAGTTTTAAATCTGTTTAGAGTAAAAAATTGATGAATTGGCATTCCATGAATTAAGAAACACATGGACTGAACTTAGTAAATGCAAGTTCTTTAATTCTCTTTTTGTGAGAAAATATTTCCATTCAGTGGTATGTTCTGTTTGGGTCTTTCGAGATCGACCATGGAAGGTCATTACTGACGTAATTGGGATTTCAGCCTGTTCATGGCGTAGGAGAGAAACGGAATCCTATAAAGGACTAACCTACGGTATCCTAATCTAAGTAAAAATATTTCTTATCTAAGCTATGTTACTTGATATAATTATGATCCTAACCTAAACTTGGTGCTAAGGGAATTGGAAAGGTTACTAGGTATTAAAACTAAACTTGAACCTATTTGCTAAGGCCTATGGTGGGGGGGTTAGTTGTTAGTGTTATATCCTAAGGTATAAAATTTAATCTACCTAAGATCTAACCTAAGAAAGTAATCTATCCTAAACTATTGGGCATGAATGGGGACTTATGTAGTCGCATGCATTTTGGTGACGGTTCCTAAGGCATTTATGATGTTTATAAGGTTTTTAATGTATGCAGTACTGCCAGCTTGGGCAAGGGCTAGTTGGTTTGGTGGAGGCTTAGGTGGCAGTATCACTAAAAGGAAAATGCTTGTTATTTTTGACTTGGCATTCGTCATACTTGGTAGGCGGTGGCAAGGAATATTAGGTGGGAGTTTTGTAATTAATGGAATTAATTTCTTTTGGTTTACGAGCCCAAACCATCTTGGTAGGCAAGCCAAAAGATTTTTCTTGGGTTGTTTCACTTTGCATGTTTTCCAATTTTCACTCTGCATGCTCTCTAGTTTTTTGAATCAGCAGATTGAACTACACTTCATGGATATTTTTGAGGTTTCAGATCTATTTTCGTTTCGTGGAATTTATAAGAGGCATTGTGGAAGAGGTGTCTGGTTGTTTGATATTTCATGGAAAAGAGGAGAAGTACTGAGCCCGACTGGAGGTCTTCTTCGATTTGACAAAGACACTATCAGGCATGATAGGCTCTAATTGTTAAAATCTTTTGCTTTCCTCTAACTGTTTTCATTAAAGCAACTCTACTCTATTGATTTTTATGCATTGCGTAATGTACCTGGTTGTTTAGTTACTGAGTTTATAAAATCTTGTATTCTTAGCTTCCAACCCTTTATGCAAAAGAGGTCTAGTTTAAATTATTAGTATGCATTTGTTTAAGCACATGAAAAACACATGGAAAAATGATTATGTAACTCTATTTGGGTTAACTTGATTTGGTAAATAATGGTTAGCTTTTGTCGACTTTTGAATGAATGTATTTTCACTAAAGTCCTTTGGAGAATCTAGTTTTCCATCTGTTTCCATTGAGACTAATGTTTTGTGATTCCGTACTGGTAAAAAGTTCATGTTTGTTATGAAAACTTGTATGTATGCTCAAGTTCTATTGGAAATTTGTTGGATATTTGAGAACTGCTATCAGGTTCTTGGTGCTATCATGCTTGTGTTTCGTTTCATAAATATAAGGTACTGTGAATGGAGTAGTAGATGGATTGGTGTTCGTTTTCTAACCTGTGAAAATTTGCTGTTGCTGAAACCCTAACATAGCGTGATAATTATGTAGTATTATCATAATATTATGGACTATTACTAGGCCGCATCTGGTTGGTGTTTGTGTTTTACTGTGACCTTGTGTATTGTATTGAGAGTTCATTATGAATACAGCCTTAGTACTTATATGGTGTTTGTCTGAAATCTTCAAGTGATCTTACAAACTGCTTCAATTGTCAAGCAAGGTTTGATAGGATAGTTATTCAAAAATGACGCTTGAATTTAATTTAACTGTTTAAAAATTTTATTCATTGTACTATACCTAGCATTAGGATGTAGAATTTTTTATGTTTGTGGAGGTTGTTTTCATGTTAGAGTGTGGTACACCTTCTATGTGTTACACTCGGGTATTTTTATGGCGGTCCTGCTCATCGGTGAGTGGGTCAGGGGCGAAGCCCCCAAAGAAAATTTTCATGGGTAATGGGTAACCGTTATGGGCTATTTTTGGGCCCATGGTTTTTTGGTACCCATTGTTTTGATACCCACGGGTTTTTGCCCATGGTTTTGATACCCACGGTTTTGTATCAAACTACTTAAGCAATTGTCTATTTATATATTCTTATGCATATGATAGATAGACAAACAAATGTATTGCAGATGTGCTTTGAATTCTGGTGTGAATTTTGTAGAGTTTTTTGAGCATAGTTCCAAATGGATCTGGGTATTGTATTGAGAGAGTAGAGTGGAGGCATGTAATAAAATCTGAGAAAGTGATTCTTGGTGGACATAGCCCATAGTGGGTGAACCACGTTAAATGTTGTCTCTCTGTGTTGTGTTATTTATTCTGCACTTTTATTTGAGATCTGTAATATTTTTTACATATTAGTTTCTACTGTTACGATTCTGTAAGGGATTATTCCACATATTTTACATCTTATTTGCTAACAATAGGTATCATAGCCTAGTTTGGTTTGTTGAAGTGTTAAATCACAGGGAAAGTTTTTAGCTTGAGTGGGAGCTATGGCAGATGATGGAAGATCTAGGGTTGATAAATTCAATGGGCAGAATTTTAGTCTTTGGAAGATGTAGATGGAAGATTACCTTTATCAGAAGGATCTTTATACTTCGTTGTCTGAGAAGGTGCACAAACCCTCAAGTATGACAGATGTGGAATGGGATTTGTTGGATGGGAAGGCACTTGGAACAATCCGGTTGTGTCTTACATCTTCAGTATTATTTAATGTTTCAAAGGAAAAGACGACAAAAGATCTAATGGATGGATTAGGGAAGTTGTATGAAAAACCCTCTGCCTCTAACAAGATATTTTTAATGAAAAATTTGTTTAATATGAAGATGTCTGAGAATAGTTCAGTACCAGATCATTTAAATGATTTCAATATGGTTGTGAATATGTTAGCTTTGATTATAATAGAATTTGATAAAGAAGTTAGGGATTTATTAATTTTGTGCTCTTTACCTAAAAGTTGGAATAGCCTGGTAATGGCAGTAAGCAAATCGGTTCTAGCTAACTCAAAGTTGAAGTTTGAGGATGTTGTAGGGGTGATTCTAAGCGAGGAAATGTGAAGAAAAAACTTTGGGGAATATTCTACTTTAGGGAATGCTTTGACATTGGAAACTAGAGGGAGATAGATGAATAGAGGAAACCATGGAAAATCAAAAGATCGGGCACGGTCAAAATCTAAGAGCAAGATTGTATGTTGGAACTATGGAAAGTCTAGGCATGTAAAGAAGGATTTTTGGGAGCTTCAAGACAAGAAGAAAACAACAGGAAAAAAATAAGGAGGCAAATGTGGCATCAAGTAATGTATGTCAGGATGATTTGATTCTTTTTTTGCATAATATTACTGAATATTGGGTTTTAGATTCAGGGGCTTCTTTTCATGCTACTCCACATAGGTATTATTTTGTTGATTATGTTCAAGGGGAATTTGGGCATGTTTTTCTTGGTGATGATGAGCCTTGTAGTATAGTTGGAAAAGGTTCTTTTCAGGTTAAGATGCAGAATGTGAATACATGGCTATTGAAGGATGTTAGACATGTGCCTACATTAAGGAGAAATTTGATATCGGTGGGGCAATTGGGAAGTGATGGTTGTACTGTGATATTTTCAGCTGACTCTTGGAAGGTTACTAAGGGTGCTCTTGTGGTGGCAAGAGGTAAGAAGGTTGGAACTTTTTATTTATCCACTGATAGTACTAATGATTGTAATCTTGTGGCTTTAGATGCAGATACAACATTATGGCACTATAGGCTCGGTCATATGAGCCATACGAGCATAGAAATCATAAAGAAGATTTTTTTTGGATATACATAAACAACTTTGGATTTCTGTGAGAACTGCATATATGGGAAACAGAAGTGAGTAAGGTTTCTCAAGGTTGGACCTACGAAGAAAGAGAGTAAGTTAGAGCTGGTACATTCTGATGTGTGGGGGCCAACTCAGGTATCATCTCTTGGGGGTTCAAGTTATTATGTTACTTTTATTGATGATGCAATAAGGAAATTTTGGGTTTATTGTATTAGAAACAAATATGATGTATTTGATACTTTTGTTAAATGGAAAGCCTTGATAGAGAATGAAATAGGTCTTAAGTTAAAATGTCTCAGGTCAGATAATGGAGGGGAGTATTGCAGCAATGAATTTGATGATTATTGTTCTAAGAATGGAATCCGCAGGCAAAAAACAGTTCCAAGAACTCCGTAGCAGAATGGGGTATCAGAAAGGATGAACAGAACAATAATGGAATGTGCTAGGAGCATGAGGATACATGCAGGACTGCATCTTTCTTTTTAGGTAGAAGCGGTGAGCACAGCTGTGTACTTGATAAACAGAGGACCCTCAAGTGCATGGATGGAGGCATACCTGAGGAGGCTTGATATGGTAAGAAAGTTGATTATTCATTTCTTAGAGTCTTTGGATGTGAGGTGTTTGTTCATATAGACAAGGATGATAGGACTAAGCTAGAGGCTAAATCAGAAAAATGTACTTTCATTGGTTATGGTGGTGATGACTTTGGATATAAATGTTGGAGTATTAAGGACAAGAAAATCATTCGATCTAGGGATGTGGTCTTTAATGAGAAAGTCATGTATAAGCAACAGTTACATGAAAACAAGGAATAATCCAAGAAAGAATATGTAGTGGTAGAGGATCTTCCGAATGGGAAAGTGACACATGAATCACTTCAGGAACCCCCTAAATAGGAAACCCCAAACTCCTATATTGAGGAGGTCTTTTAGGGTAATAAGAGAACCTGAACATTTTTCTCCTTCTCTTTATTATTTATTACTCACTGATAGTGGAGAGCCAGAGAGCTTTGATGAAGCAATGTAGGTAGATGTTAGGAAGAAGTGGGAGCAAGCCATGGATGAAGAGCATAAGCCTCTCATGGAGAACCAGACTTGGGATTTGGGGAAGCTACCGGAAGGCAAAAGAGCATTGCAGAACAAGTGGGTGTACATAGTTAAAGATGAAGAAGGAGGAAAGAAAAGATATAAGGCTTGGTTGGTGGTCAAGGGGTTTGCATGGAAACAAGGTATAGATTTTGATGAGATTTTTTCTCTTGTAGTAAAAATGACTTCTATCAGAATTGTTCTTGGAACAGTGGCAGCAGAAGACTTGCACTTAGAACAGTTAGATGTAAAGACTACATTTCTCCATGGTGATTTGGAGGAGGAGCTATATATGCAACAACCATAAGGATATGCAGTCAAAGGTAAAGAGGAGATGGTGTGCAAACTGAAGAAGAGCTTGTATGGCCTAAAAAAATCTCCACGTAAATGGTATAAGAAGTTTGATAGCTTCATGATGGAGCAAGGTTATATTAGATGTCATTTTGACCATTGCATGTATACAAAGAAATTTGAGGATGGAAGTTATATTATCCTATGTTTGTATGTTGATGACATGTTGGTTGTAGGTAAAAACATGCAGGAAATAAAAGTACTCAAGAAACAACTAAGTGAATGCTTTGATATGAAGGATTTGGGGGTAGCCAGACAAATCCTTGGTATGAGGATAACTCATGATAGGAAGGAACGAAAGCTGACTTTATCTTAGGAAGAGTACATTAAGAAGGAATTGGATAGGTTTAACATACAAGATGCTAAACTGGTTGGGACTCCTTTGGTAGGCCATTTTAAGTTATCAAAGGAGCAGTGTCCCAAGATAGAGTAGGAAAGAAACTATATGTCCATGGTACTTTACTCATTAGCGGTTGGCAGTTTGATGTATGCTATGGTGTGCACTAGGCCTGATATTGCCCATGTAGTGGGAGTTATGAGTAGATTTATGAGTGATCTAGGTAAAGAGTATTGGCAAGCAGTAAAGTGGATCCTTCGGTATTTGAGAGAGACCATGGGGATAGTTTTATGCTACAGTGGATCAGACACCATTTTACGTGGTTATGTAGATTCAGACATGGCTAGAGATGTTGACAGCAGGAGGAGCATGACAGGTTATATTTACACTGTAGGTGGGATAGCAGTGAGCTGGATTTCAAGGACTACATAAGCTGGTGGATTTATCAACCACGGAGGCTGAGTATGTTGCTGCCACAGAGGCAAGCAATGAGATGATTTGGTTACAATAATTGCTTGAGGATTTGGGGCATAAGTAGAAGGAATGTAAGCTATATAGTGATAGTCAGAGTGCTATACACCTAGCTAAGAACACTACTTTCCACTCCAGGATGAAGCATATACAGTTGAGATATCACTTCATCAGGATAGCTTTGGAAGAAGATAAGTTGAAGTTAGATAAGATTTATACCAATCAGAATCCTGTAGACATGATGACCAAGGTGGTCACAAGGGATAAAATAAAGCTATGTTCAGCTTTGGTTGGCCTTTGTGGATGATAGTGAAGGGTTAAGAATCTTGCTCAGTGGAAATCAATCTCCAAGTGGGAGATTGTTATGTTTATGGAGCCTGTTTTCATGTTAGAGTGTCATACACCTTCTATGTGTTACGCTCGGGTATTTTTACGGCGGTCCTGCTCATCGGTGAGTGGGTCAGGGGGGTTTGGGGGTGAAGCCCCTGAAGAAAATTTTCATGGGTGGTTTATTAACCCATGGGTAATGGGTAACCGTTATGGGCTGTTTTTGGGCCCATGGTTTTTTGGTACCCATTGTTTTGATACCCACGGTTTTTCGCCCATGTTTTTGATACCCACGGTTTTGTATCAAAATGCTTAAGAAATTGTCTATTTATATGGTCTTATGCATATGATAGATAGACAAGCAAATGTATTGTAGATGTGCTTTGAATTCGGGTGTGAATTCTATAGAGTTTGTTGAGCATAGCTCCAAACGGATTTGGGTATTGTATTGAGAGAGTGGAGGCTTGTAATAAAATCTAAGCAAGTGATTCTTGGTGGACATAGCCCATATTGGGTGAACCACATTAAATATTGTCTCTCTGTGTTGTGTTATTTATTCTACACTTTTATTTGAGATCTGTAATATTTTTTGCATATTAGTTTCTACTGTTGCGATTCTGTAAGGGATTAATCCGCATATTTTACCTCTTATTTCCTAACAGAAGTTATATTAACTCAATATGGAGTAATGTGACACAAAAGGAGTCGAGGATATCGTTCCTTATTGTTGGAATTGGAAACCTGAGAAAATTTTCGGTCCAGTTGGGATTATTTCTGGTTTTCTTTGTTAAAAGATACAAACCAAAAGGGAACATAAGTTGCCCAAACTTGTTTAAAGTTGGTTGAATGATTTTGATCTTGATAAGAACTTATGCTTATCATGGCGCTTAGATTGGTATTTCGAATCTTGGGCAGAAAGTATATTATAATTATGTTGTTAGATCCTGTCATATAAATTGAGTTTATTACTATGGAGAATTATTTTAAAACTCTGAACTCTTGAAAGGAAACAAATGCATGTGTGTGGAGAAAACTTGAAACATAGTCTTATGAGATGTTTGGTAAACTCTATGAGATTTTGACTGGAACCATCGTTGAAGTTACCATTCTTATTGGGAATTCATTCTTTTATTTTACTATTGAAGTAATACATTGAAAAATTATGGTAAATAATATTGTTTTGATTGAACTCTTGGGTAATTCTGAGCATTAGTATCTACTCAGATTTCTTCTCTCTTAGGTCCCCCTGAAAGAAATGAAGAACCCATAAAAGAATTAGTTATGATTTTTTTGTGTATATGGACTGTGTATGACCTTCACTGATCTAATATTCCTGTTTGAATAGATCTCTTGCTTATAATGGGAAGTTTTTATAAGAAAAGTTTCATTAGATACCTTCTTAATTTAAGGTGTTCTGGTTCTTCTTTGGGAACTTTTATATGAATTTGAACTGTATATATGTTGAAGAAATAAATTTGTTAATCAAGTTGAAGGAAATGAATACTAGGTAGGATCATTTCTGTTAAGCCTCTTTTCTAATGCAGTTGGGAATAAGTACATTTGTTTGAAATTTTTTGTTGATTATTCTTTATGAAAAAGTTAATCCTAATTGGTTAACCTTCTCTTACTTATCATTGATGGAAATTAAATAGAAGGAGAGTGATGAATAGCTATTAAAAAGAGAATGTATCATGTTGGTTGGTTGATGTTTCATCTTTCCATCTGGGATCTTTATTTTATCCTGTTTTGAAGAATATCTTAAATTTTTGATTTAAGATAGTTAATCTTATGATGAAACAACTTAGGTTATGGTATGAACCTGTTTCTGCTTTGTGGATGTTATGTACTTTAGCATAATGGAAATGCTTTCCCTTCTTCTTTACTTGAAAGTTAGATGAAGCATCCTAGTGAGAACATGTTGTAAACACTTCTTGTCTCTTATAGTTAAGATAAGTGTTGTATTCTATTTTGGTAGAATGGGAAACAATGAGATGTTATGTTCTATTGTAGGTAAAGATGAATGATAGGACTAATCATACTTTAATTTGTAAGACATATATTATAGATTATATTTTGTTCTTCTTTTAGAAGTGAACTCTGGTTCATTAATGCTCTTCCTTTTTTATTGTTATTACTTAGGTTTAGAGTATGAAATACTAATTGTTCATTAAAGCAGGATTGTTTTTATTGGAACAATTAGTGGAATGCACTTCGTTTTAAGGCTTAGTGCTTATCATACTTAGTTCATTGAACTGACCCGTGCTAGCAATTTTTGCAGATGGACTTCGTAAGTGGAAATAGATGGCAAAATATTATATGATGCATTGGCTGACCTAAGATTGATTCTAGTGAAGAATTATGATTCGTTATTGAGTTGTATAAAAAGAAAAGAAAAGTTATATTCCTTTTGTATGAAGGCTGTTGTCATGCAGTAGGCCTAAAATGAATAAGTTTGTAAATGTATAAGTTTTGAAAATGAATTGAAGGATGAGAATTTACTTGTATGGGTTGTGTAAATTCGCATCCCATTTCACAACCTAACCTCATTACCTAAACCTTACACAATTATTTATTAATTACCTCATAATTGATAAATCCACATCGCCTTACCCGCCACCTCACTTGGCCACCTCACCATGACCTAGCCCTAACCCTAAACTAACCTAATTAGGACCCATGACTTGGTCTAGACTCACATCCATAACTAATGCCTCCTTACTCGCACCCAAAGCCGACCTTCTAGCCACTTGACCAAGCCCGCAACTGATCCCTCGGGAGAAAAACAGGGAAGGTGGGCTATTTTACTAAAAATAGCCTACTTTTTCCTAACCGATGCCGGTTCCTACTCGACCGCCGTCGGTTACGCAACCGCCATCGGTTCCCTGTAAATGGGCTCCCCAAACCAAAACAACGGATCGGAATTTCATTTTGGAGATCAGTCGAAGGATTTCTGGATCAACAGAGAGCATTGCGAGCGAGGAACAGAGTCCAGATCTTCACTTGACCAAGCAGAGACGAGTGAAAATACTAGACGTGTTTACAGCAAAGGAGATCAACTTGCACCTTCATCAAAAACCAGTAAGTTACATCTTGCATGTCCTCCATTATAACATTTCTTATGCTTTTGGAATTACAGTCCTCCCAAATCCGTTTCTGAATCCATTATCCAACGTACCATTGCCTCTAACTGTCATTCTTTTGCTTCTAACCATCCCATTTCCTAATACTATCCAAAAACCAGCCATTACAAACACCACAACCAGCCCAGAAGATCCTAGAACCCACCGGTATCGGTTATCAGTAACCGGCATCGGTTATAGGTAACCGGCATCGGTTCCTTTGATCAAAAACCAGGAAAAACAGCCTTTCCCCTACCCAGTTCAGCCAAGCAATTTAATTGATATTTTACAGTCTTTTGTGTTAATTCACGTTAGCAGGGAAACTGACCACCTTCGAAAGGAAGTTTTACATTTCCTGGGCCCAAGGCAGTTTCCTCATTTATTGTTTAATCAAATCTTGTGGTCTTGTGTTCTTATTTGCAGGTAGTCCTTCCCAGACAAAAAGGAGTTCTCCGCAGTCAACCTGATCTTTCTCTACGGTACGCGCACATCATCTCGACATTCTACAGGTATTCCTCCTAACCCTAACCTTATCTGTTTCTAAAAGGAACGAAGCATTTCCGAGTGAAACATTTTGGCACGCCCGGTGGGACCCATTTTGGGTTTATCTTTATTTCTTGCTTGCTTTCATATAGGGAGCATACTTGCTGTTTTCTTCTTCTAGAGATATTCACAAGGTATTTTATTATTCTGGTAAAAAAACTTGCTTTGTTTTTGCATCTTGCATTAGTAAAAGTCATCTCTTTTGCTTCATCGAATATCACTTTCGATTTGGGTTTTAAAACACATGCATTGCATTCCTGCCTGTTGTTTTTCAATTCTAGTGAACATAGATTAAGTAACAGGTCGTACACGTGGGGGTGATATCCACGGTATTGACAGGAAATTAATCTTACATTCACTGCACAACACATACCGAATCACTTCACAATTAACACAACAGCTCAAACATCCCCCCTTTTTCCGCGGTATTCCTCCGCCCGATTGAGGTAACCTTATAAGCCAAAACAACTTGACATTTCCCCTAAGTCTCTTGTTTAGGATTCTGACATCATTCTACGTCTAAAGGCATAAGCCCACAATAATTAAAATTAACCCTAAGGTTAATCTCTGGATTTGCGTGTGCATCTTGCTTGTTTGCTGTTCTGTTTTCTCTGTCATACTCTGTCTTTTGTGATCAATAAGTTGATAAATATACTCAACGTTGCTAAAAATCAAATTAGCAGCCCTTTGTATCTTCTTATCCTAGATTTTTGACACCGGCATCGGTTAAGGGACCGACGTCGTTTCCCCTGTGACCGACAGCGGTTAGTAAACCGATATCGGTTACTGTCTCCATCAGCCCCTGACAAACCAGCAACTTGCCAAATTCATCATTCTGGGGTTGTTTTTGTTCTTGATAGATTGAAACTTTACCGTGAACTGCTGTCCATGGTTGTTATCACTCGAAAACAAGCCGCCGCCATGGTTTCACACGCTTGCTCTGTTTCTTTGCCTGAATCACCCCCTTCACCTTCTATGGGGAATCCTACTGATACCAGTGAGGTTCCTAAAATTCCTGTGGGAGATAAGGACTTTGCCAAGTTTCTGGATGCTAATTCCAGCGCTGTACAATACTATTTGTCTCATACCCCTGACCGTACACCTGATGGTCAGCTCCTTGTAGGTATGCCTATCAGTATAGCTGCTCATTTAGCTCCCACTCCTCCTGATAATACCGCCTTGCTTCCTGCATCTCTAGCCCCGTCTCCCAATCCGACAGCTGCAGAGGTTCATACGACCCCGATTAGCTTTCCTTTTGTTAATCTTGGACCCCACGTATCGTTACCACCAACTGCCCCTACCTCATCTCTTTTGCAGACTGCTCCATTCATGACTTGCTCTCTGCCACCTATCCACACGAGCTTTCCTTCTCAAGCTCCGCCTACCTTTTCATTCCCATACACGTATCCAGTAACCTCAACACCTTATATGGGACATCCCTATTCTGGTGCACCATCATCTCATCCAACCACTGATTTCATCAAACAAATGATGGACAAAATGCAAAATTTGGAGGCTTCGGTTTCGGGAAGTCGTAGCGCCTTGACATACGAACAAGTTTGTCGGGAGCCCATTCACCCTTCTGTCCCCCTTCATTCATATCCTCCTCAATGGGAGTTGCCGAAATTTACTCGTTTTAATAGTAAAGAGGATCCTCAACAACACTTGCGATCATTTAGACATGCTTGTTATTTGATTGCCCATAATGACGCCTTGTTACTCCGCACCTTCCCTATGTCCTTATCAGGACCCGCCCTGGAGTGGTACAGTGCTTTAACCCAGCACTCGATCTTCTCTTTTAACCAACTAGCCCAATCTTTCTTGGATCATTTCTCCATTAACATTGCTAAGAAAGTATCTATCACCGACCTTTATGCCATCCGACAATTTGAGGACGAATCTATCGCAGATTTCGTTGGACGATGGCGGGGCCTTATCAACCAACTTACGTATGCCTTGCCTCAAACCGAACTTATCGAACTCTTTACGCGGGCCTGCGCTAAGCACATCTCCCCTACCCTCCAAATCCAAACTTTCCGTACATTCGACGAGGCCTTTACTATGGCTCGAAAATTAGAAATTCGAGCCTTAGAGGAAGAGAAATTGCGGTTGCGCAACAAGAACTCCACTTTCCGAACTCCTGATTCTACCAATAAACCAAATACCACCACTCCTCACGCGTCCACCTCTTCTAAATCAAAAGGAGCTGTCCACGCGGTGATGGTCAAATCCCAACCACCGTCCAATACTCCACCAAAAACCACCTATAAATACAAAGCCGAACCCATCAACTACACTCCCTTGGGAGAAACCTATGGTGTGATATTGGAGAAATTGCTCAAAGCTGGGGCTATCACCTTGCCCCCTGTTAAACCTCACTCTGGGTTTGACTCCACCCGCGCAATACCTTCCTGGTACAAAGAAAATGACTTTTGTAACTTTCACCGCGTAAAAGGACATAGTCATGAAAACTGCAAGATGTTGAAAAACATAGTGCAGGAAATGGTTGACGCAGGGGATATAACACTCGATAATCCTAACGCCCCTGCTAACCGAAATCTGAAAATTTTCAACAAGCCATTCCCGAATCACTCGTCCAGCAGCAACGTGAACCAAGATATCTTAGCTGAGGAGAGTGTTCATGAGATCCATGCAGTCTTCGATTCCCAGCCAAAAGCCTCTATCGAGAAAATTTTGAATCAAGCCTCTTCACTAACACAGGAGCCCGAACCTCCTTTACCACCATCAAGCCAAAGCGAAATCGTTCCTTTACCCATAGAAGAGTTAACTGCCCAGGCTTCCCTTCCCATCAATGAGTCTTCTTACACCACATCCCTACAAGACTGTGAGCGGATGCTATCTAATTTATCTATTTCCCAAACGTCCCCTTCTACCACTCTTGCTACACAAGAGGAAGGCTCACCACTCCTTTTGACATCCTTAGACGAGAAATCTCTTACACTAACATCACCACATTCTTTTAACATGACAGATCTCCTCGAACACGCCCTCCTACCTATTAGTCCCTCATCGCCTAAATCTTTTCAACGACCGGTTGACCTCCTAACATCTATTGATACAGTGCCTCATCTGCCTCCTGTGTCACACCCGCAATGGACTGGAATTACAACCCACCTTTCTTCCGTACCAAAATTACAAATCACACCTGGAGACTGTCATTCCACAGAAGATAGACAGGCCCTATGGGAACGTTTGAGTACCCCTTTTTCTACTCAAATGCAAATGACTGATCCTGATGTCTCCACCATCTACCCGAAGTGCTTACAGAAGCTTAAAATGCCCCTGTTCTCGCCTTCACCCCCCTCACCTCTACCAAATGCCCCGTCCACTTCTATCAACTTAACCAGATCTTCCCCTACGCTTGGGACCTCACCAATGCCCAGTCTAACACACCCGCCTAAGCGACTCGATCTATCCAAAAATAAATCCGTTCCGCCACCTAGGAGACGAACGCAATCCGGGCCTCTATCACAATTAAAACCCTCATCGTCACACCCACCTTCCATATTGGGACCTCATCCCTCCACATTACACCAATATATCATACCTCCTTTGTTTTCTGCAAAACGACCTACGCCTTCTACACCTATACAGAGATCAAAGGGTATCACAACATCGTTACCCCGCGTATCCGGTCCACCTATCAACCCTAAACCAATCCCATCATCAAAGGATTTATTTTCTGTCACTCCCCTTTCTCCGTGGTTGTTTCCCGCTACCACGCCATCTGTAGCCTCATCATCTAACCAGCTGAACGTAACTTCTGTGTCCAAGAAACCACGTTTAGTGAAAAACATGTGTCAGCACCCCTCGGCTAAACCACCACCTGTACGAACCAACCACGCCCAAACATTACCAAAACCCGCACAACCAATACCCTCATCCGATTTTGACCCCCTCAAAGGATCTTACGCCAAAATCCTTGCTATGTTGGTGGAGAATGCGACCATTTCCCTACCTCCACTTAGACCTTATGACCCGTCTAAACCCCGACCTATGGGTTACGATGAGTCTAAAATCTGCGCTTATCACCGCACACCAGGACATGATGTGGAGGGATGCAAAGCTCTAAAAACCATCCTTCGTCAGTCACCTCTCCCGGATAGAAAGATTAAGAAAGACAACTTACGAAGGGAGAGACCTCTAGCGTCAATTCCCTCTACTATATCATCTATCCCCGCCTCACCAAGATCTATCATTATTACAACCCCACCTCTTGAAGACCATGAATTATCCCAACCATCTTCCTCATCTCAGATCTACGAGATTAATATGATTAGTGTCGCTACTCGAGGACAGAAAAACAATGGGAAAGCGAAAGAAAACACACCTGCGGCATCTCTTTCTCCTTCAACCATCCCGATTACACCACCACCTAAAGTGGTTATTCGCGGACCCGCCTATCCCGTCTCTAATGGAGTTGCCCACCGAACCATGATCAAACAGCTTCATCAATCGCCCGTAAAAATGACACTATATGATCTCATTCAGACTTCTGAATCTCATCGACAAGCTCTCGTTGAGATCCTTCAAGGGATAGAGGTTTTACCCAACGAAACCCTGCCCGTTGCCTCCATTCTAACACCCAATCACGTTGCCTCTCTCACCAAACAATCCATCTCCCCCACCACTTCTGTCTCAAAACAACAAGCCGCTGCAGTTAGTTTCTCGGAAGATGAAATTATCGACTTTGGTGCAGAAGACCCTGACCCTGCCCTTTTCATTTCCGCTTACGTCCGAGACATTCGAGTACGTCGGGTTATGATTGACGGGGGCGCTAGCCTAAACATCATCTCTTCAAAAGCCTTCCAACAAATGAACATCCCTTCTAGTTGCATGTGTGCCAACCCCATCATGTTGCGGTCATTCAATGACGCTATTACTTCTACCTTAGGCACCGTGATCCTCAACATTCGCGTAGGCCCACGTACTTTACCCGAACTCTTCTATGTCCTTGAAGGAGAGTTCCAATATAATATATTGCTGGGTCGTCCTTGGATCCGAGCCATGGGATGCGTTCCCTCAACATTACATCGATGCATAAAATTTGAGTACGAGGGGAAGTCCTACACTGTAAAAGCTGATCCTCCCCCCTTCAAAACTTGCAATATGTTATACCGCCCAAACGATGTGCTTATACCAATTAAGACACCCATACATTCAACCCAACCATCCTCTTCAAATGTACCTCAACCATCCACCTCAACTGCACCTACGCCTTCAACTGATGAAACCACCGTCGCACAAACCACTTCTCTTCCCGCAGCTAACATCCCAACCTCCGACCCCTTAGTAGATGTTTTTCATCGCCTCACGCTGGGGGAGTACCGCCTATATAACGTTAGTTCTTTCCCTACCCCGCAGGAGTACGGACAATTACATGCGCATCCCACCTACGACCGTCGCGTGGGGGAGGTAATCTCTTACGGACCACCCCATTGCCGCACTAACCTAACGTATGGGGGTGTTGACGCATCCTCCATTACCCCTGAACCTCCTCTTGGTGTGGTTCCCTTCCAATCCGATTTTCAATACTTGACAAATCGTCGTTTCGCCCTCACCTTCTTGACTCGCTGTGCGTGGAAAGGCTTTGGTTTTGGCCTTTACGAACAAGGCCGACATACACTCATTCCCGTGACCACACGCAAACATAATGATCGAAGTGGTCTCGGTTTTTCCGAAACACCTACACAGGAGACACCTCCTGTCAGCTGTATCCTGGAAGAGGAAGACGTTGCCCCTACCGAACCATCATCACCCACTTTGCCATCATCACCCACAGAATCGATGGACCCTGAATCTATCCCTCCTAACTTTTTTTTTTCATAAATGCTATCTTCATAGGTCCTCTCACTTATCAACGCGATAATGAGGACCCATCTTCTCTTCCCCTTCTGTATCCAGACATGATCGAAGAGGATTCGCCTTTGATTAATGTTGTTGAATGCCAGGATGACGACTCCATCCTCACTTACCTGGGCGCGGATGATTCTTATATTCAACGCGCCCTACCATCTGAAACCCAAACTATGCTGAACGAATCTACTATAGAAATCAACATCCACACGGAGGAAGATCCTCACATAGTGAAGATTGGACAATCCCTTAACACATCAGAACAAGCCGCCTTTTCTACCTTTCTCCGTGCTCGCAACCAAGCTTTCGCATGGTCTTACGCTGACATGCCAGGAATTGATCCTACCATTGCCGTCCATAACATCACCCTAAACCCCGATTCCAAACCAGTCAAACAGAAATTGAGAAAAATGCATCCACGCATTGCTCTCTTGGTCAAAGAGGAGCTCCAACGACTCCTTTCTGTTTCCTTCATCTTGCCTATTGACTATCCTCAATGGATTTCTAACATCGTACCTGTCACTAAAGCGACAGGGGGACTTCGGATATGCACAGATTTCCGGGATCTTAACCTTGCTTGCCCCAAGGATGACTTCCCCCTCCCAAGTATTGATCAACTTGTTGATCTCACTGCGGGCCATGAAATGCTTTCTCTCATGGATGGCTTTTCAGGATACAACCAAATTTTGGTTGCCCCTGCCGATCAACACAAAACTGCCTTCATAACTCCTTGGGGAACCTTCTGTTATCGTGTCATGCCATTTGGCCTTAAGAATGCTGGTGCTACCTATCAGCGGGCTATGACCTACATTTTTCATGACATTATGCACACTATCCTTGAAGACTATGTCGACGATCTTCTCGGCAAGTCTAAACATCGTAGTGAACATCTCGATGTTTTAACCATTATTTTTGATCGCCTGTTACAATATTCTGTCCGCCTTCAACCGAAGAAATGTGTCTTTGGTGTTCTTTCGGGAAAACTTCTTGGCTTTATCGTCTCTTTGCGTGGCATTGAGGTCGATCCATCTAAAGTAAAAGCTATCCTAGAAATGCCCCCACCCAAAAACCTCAAACAATTGCGTAGTTTGCAGGGTAAACTTCAATCCATCCGGCGTTTCATCTCCCAACTCTCGGATCGATGTCACCCTTTTCATCACCTTCTAAAAAAGGATGTTGCCTTTCAATGGAGTGAGGAGTGTCACCAAGCCTTCGAAGCTCTCAAAACGTATCTCTTGCAGCCACCCGTGCTTATCCCACCCCAGGACGACCGCCCTTTCTACCTTTATCTTTCCGCCACTGACCATGCTATAGGAGCTATGCTCGCACATCGAGACTCGGCACGCCGAGAGCAGGCCGTTTATTATATAAGTCGTACCCTCGTGGATTACGAGACTAGGTATACACATGTAGAAAAATTGTGCCTGGCCCTATCATTCGTCGCCACCAAACTCCGACATTACCTCCTGAATCACAAAACTTTCGTCATCACCAACACAGACCCCATTCATTATATGTACGCCAAACCACACCTAAACCAACGCATCGCTCGATGGCTCATGCTCCTCGCCGACCTTGACCTTGAGTTTATACAACAGAAATCAATCAAAGGACAAACTCTTGCAGACCAACTTGCGGAGGCCCCTCTACCTGGGGAACAATTTACCAATTTTACCTTCCCCGACGAACTCATCGCCACTCTTTCGCTCGGAGAAGAGTCGTATCAAATGACCCTCTTCTTCGATGGATCTAAGTGCCAGCGCGGCGGAGGAGCCGGCGTTGTTCTCATCCCTCTTGACGCTGAACCTATGCCTCTTTCATTCCGGCTTGATTTCCCCTGCACTAATAATACAGCGGAATACGAGGCCCTTGTTCTGGGTCTCCAAGTTGCGATACACTTAGGCATTAAATCTATCAATATCTTTGGTGACTCTCAATTGGTAGTCAATCAAGTTATGGGCATCTACCAATGTAAAAACGAGGAACTTCAGAAGTACAAACACCACGTGGAATCACTTCTAACCTTATTTACTCACTATTCTATCCAAACCATTCCCCGCTCCACTAACAAATTTGCAGATACTATGGCTTGCTTAGCCTCGCAGATTCCCGCCGCACCAACTGACTCTGAATTATTCGTTGTGGTCCAGCAACTTTTTGCACCATCCTATTCAACCCCGGTAGTTTGCATGATAAATACTGTGTCTACTAATTCGCAGGATACTTGGTACCACCAATTTCACGACTACCTTACAATCTCGGTTCTCCCACCTGACCTTACTAGTAACGGAAAACGTGCTTTTCTTAAAAGTGTTTCGCGTTATGTTGTCATGGGAGGACTCCTCTATAAACGTGGCTTTGATGGCATCCTCCTTCGCTGTCTGACCAACGCTGAGGCCACTCATACCATCCAACAAGTACACGATGGGATTTGTGGTGGACATTTTAGTGGCCTTGCCGTGGCTAAACGAATCCTTCGCCTAGGTTATTATTGGCCTACTCTCAATAACGACTGCTACGAATATGTTAAGCGCTGTGTCATGTGTCAACAACATGCCAATCTTCAACATACTCCTAGCCACCCGCTACAAGTCGCTCGTGATCTTTGGCCTTTCTCACAATGGGGTTTAGACCTTATTGGTGAGATTCACCCGACCTCTTCACAACGTCACCGTTGGATAATCACAGCGACCGAATATTACACAAAATGGGTGGAGGCCATCCCACTCATTTCAATCAAAAAAGAAAAAATTGTCGAATTCATTAACCATCACATTATCTGTCGTTTTGGTATTCCTCATCGCCTAATAACAGATAATGGTAAATCTTTCAAAAACAAGTTGTTACAAAACCTTTGTGACAACTTTGGTATCAAACTTAGTTTCTCATCACCTTACTATCCGCAGGCCAATGGTCAGGCTGAATCTTCTAATAAAACTCTAACCAAAATCCTCATGAAAGTTGTCAATGAATCTGGAAGAAATTGGCACGATCACATCCCCTTTGCCCTTTGGGCTTATCGTACTAGCATTCGTACCTCTACTAATGCCACACCTTTTTCTTTGGTATACGGTACCGAGGCTGTTTTGCCTCTCGAAATACAAATACCCTCCCTTAGAATATCTCTTCAGGATATTCTCACCAACGATGATTTCCGCCAAGAGCGGTTAGCCCAATTGGAGCTTCTTGACGAACGACGTCTTACAGCTCTCGATCACCTTCAAATCTATCAAAAACGCATCAAGCGTGCTTATGATAAGCGACTTCATGAGCGTACCTTTAAGGTTGGTGATCTTGTCCTCAAAGAGAATCAACATGTCACCAAACTAGAAAAGAGCAAACGTGGAAAATTTGCTCCCAATTGGATTGGGCCTTATATAATCACTCACACCTATGGATCAGGCACTTATCGTTTAGCTTCGCTTAATGGTAAACCTGAGCCTGAACCCCTTAATGCCTTACATCTTCGCCCATTCTACTGTTGAATCTAGTGTTATATCACTTCTTATCTACCTACTGCTCGTCCCTTGAGCTCATTTACCGCTACATACACTTTGTTTTCTATATCTCTAAATAAAATCGAAATCACTTCGCACCTCCCCTTGATAATGCCTTCCCCTTTTTTAGTCTAGTCCATGACTTCAAAGTATTAAAATAAGCCGTATTCTTATGGGATTTTCTTGAGTCAAACTTCCTACTAAACTAGATGCTTCACGCCAAAAGAACATCTAGTCATCTAAAATTAAATATAGACTGCTCCCTCGAAGGACAGCTATATGCCAAACTATTGCTGCTACTATAAATAGACTGCTCCCCTGAAGGACAGCTATGCACTAAAATCATCTCTGCTACTATAAATAGACTGCTCCCCCGAAGGACAGCTATACACAGTCAGCCTTTATCAGAAGCTTCTCGCATTGATCAGCTTCGTGAAGACCTCAAGAATAAAACAATCAATATCCCTTGTAGACTTCCCGCATCGATCAGTCTACATTCAATAAAATAAAAGCCTCATTCAAAAGAACTTTTTGGGTCATGGACTTGTCTATTTAGGGTAGGTTCTCTTTCGTTGTAACAAGTTCTTTGTACCTCAGCTATATCATCCACATCACCTCACCATTTGTTTCAACTCAAGGGACGTAACGTACACCTGATATATTGTGATCATACAACTCTTTTCAACTATGGACTTCTCGTCTATGCACGGCACTTAGGGCTTCAGGCTCGTTCTACGTTGTGTGGTTTGTTTAGCTCTTTTCACCTACGGAGCACTCTTTCCGCTTTGCCTCGCATCTAGAATTGTGTGTTGATCTTAATCAGGACACTATTCCCTACTACTTGGGTATGCTAACCTTTGCTTTACCTATACCTACACCAACAACATTATCCTACCAGCACCAACAACATTACCCTACCAACATCAAATTTTTACCAAACGACAAATTGCCTAAACCATACCAAATTGCCTAAATTCACCCCTCCCTGATCCTAAGGGAGAACTACATCGGTCTGAGGCCCTTCCTTGCTTTGTGCAATGGGCTATGTAGGCAGCACTTCGGAGACATGGGGTCTCCCAAGGTTAGCTCGACCATCCCCTACCATAACCTATCATGTGTGGTAAATATAAATATTTTGGTGTATTTCTATTTAATCACATTCCTCTTTGATCCTTTTTCAAAACACCGAAAGTCAAAACGACAACATTCTTATTATTATAACGCAAATCAACATACATATCTCGTTTTATTTAGATGTTAAACAAATACATCTTCTATATCATCGACACGCAGGTCGGTACTCTTATTTATCCTCATACCTTGCTAACATTTATTTAGACCCTCACGCCTCATCCCGACCTAGGTGATGATCGTGATCGTCGACCCCTCTCGCCAGGCCTCTCTGTCCTCAAAGGTACCGCGGCTATTGGTACCGCCCACTGATCTGCCAATCTCTCCTGTAACATATGAATACGCCCTCTCGCATGGAGAACTCCAGCCTCTAGTCTCGCCGCCCGTGACTCCGCAACCACTAACAATCCTCTTGTCTCATTCACCTGCGTTTGGAGCTGCTGAACCAAACGCTGCAGACGATCCCTCTCTGCTGTAATCACCGCTATGTCAGGGCGCTCACGTACACCTCGCAGTTCTGCTACCCACCATAATCTATAGGCCTCTGTCATTCCTGCATCCATTACACTGCGATCGGCAGCTATCTCCTCGGGCCCTTCTGGAGGTGTTGGCCGGGGTGGTGAGAATGCTGCCTCGGCATCGATCCTCATATATGGTCTATAAGCCTGTGGTATGTCCTGCACAAATCCAAATTGTCGCCGCACGCGATCTATAGGAATCCTCTCATATTCACCTGGCCTGTGCCCCGCGATCCACCTCAATCGCTCTACACCTCTCAACTCCTCAGCTATGTTCTCGGTTACCATATAGTTCCCGTAGGGCCTCCAACAGATATCCGCAACCGTCAACCTCTCCCATACCTGCCTGTAATACTCAATGTCACCCGGCACGGCCTGAGATCTTGCCTCTTGTTCTGTCTGGACCCATCGTCGGAATCCCAACCTCTGTACTCCGGTCTCTCCTGCCTGGATGGATCGGCCTATTGGTCGCACACAAACAATGTGCTCATAGGCCCAACAGTGTAATAAGTATGAGCAATCCAACGTTGTCCTGTGATTTCGCCTACAAGCCCATAAACCCCTGTATAGCTCCGCCAAATATGCAGGTGCCCATGCAAAAGTCACGTTCCTTTCTATCATCTCCCAAATAACACCCATCAATGCCTTTGGAAATCTTCCCCCTTCTGCCCTCGGTAACGCATAATACCCTACCGCTATCATTAAAATCACTGCTAACCTTGTCTCCTCAGGGTGTGCTGCATACATTACCCCATATGTGAATGACAAACCTCGCTGTGTTAAGTCCCGTGCATATGGACCAAACACTTCTGTTATCGCTGCCCGCCCCGCGCTAGGTAGTGCCTGATATACTGGTTCTCCTGTAATAGGGAGTCTCAATATACGAAACACATCTTCCAAAGTTACTGTCATTTCACCTGTTGGCAGATAGAAGGTATTTGTCTCAGGATTCCATCTCTCAATCAGCGCCTGTAACATACCATGGTTACGTGCGATTCGTGAATAATAACGGATTCCACTTAACCCCAAACGATTTATCAATGTCCATTCCGCTGGTGTTACATCCGCTCGGATTCGCGACAACAGCGCTGGCACACTATCATTCATCCTCAACCCTGCCTCTGCCTGCATACACCAAAACAACAAACAACCATTCAATCCATTAGGGTCTTTTTCAAACATTCTGGAAATTTCTCCAGTAACCGGTACCGGTTATACATAACCGATATCGGTTGAATAACCGATACCGGTTCTCCCTAACCGCTACCGGTCACTGTCAATTTTATACACCTTCCCTAAAAACAACCACCTACGACAATAATTTGCTCGTTTATTCGTTTTTATACATACAAACATACCTGGAACCCCTGATTGCCTACCCTGTAACACTTACCTCACCTGCAACCCTTGTTATCATGTTTTCTTTCTCATATCTACCCACCTACTCTCCCCCATCTTATTCACGAAACATGCAGTAGTCAAATCACAAACAAAACAATACCTCTTGGGTTGCAGCAGCTTGAGGTGGCCCTTGTCTTCCCTCATGTCCTTGCCTGCTGGATGCTTCTCCTCGTTCTGCCATGATCACCACCCTTTTCAACTTTGTCTTTCTGCCTTCTGAACCTCGGATCACATTTACTTTCCTTGTCTCTTTTCTCCTTCTCACCCAAATCTCTCATGCAAATACCTGTCTCAGTCGTCAAAAAGCGTCGCGTTCGCGTATTTAACCTCTTGCATGGCTCTAAAATTAAAACTTAAGTTGCCACCCTAGCTTTTCTATTTTTAGAAAAGCTCATACCTAAATAACCGGTATCGGTTACTTAACCGATATCGGTCTATTAGATACCGATATCGGTTCCTTAACCGATATCGGTTACACACCTATCTTTTTCAACAGCGTTCTTTTCTTCATTTCTCACCTAAATTTTTGTCGCGCCCGCCTCTTTTCCTGCATAAACCACACAATTTACCACATTTTGTTCATCCACCACATATAACATTACATTTTCATTAAATATCATTTATTTTACACAAATACACAAACCATCAACTACGGATATCAAGAAACTATCAATCTATACATCATTTGGATCCAACTCATCAGTTACATATATCACAATGTCACAAAACCACCAATTCATCACATAACCTGACATTCATATATACGTACAAACAAACAAAAACATCAGCATCATCCATCTATCAACATGTCAATTAAACTCATCACACATTCTATCTATTACCAGCCATTAACCACATATTTCAACACATTTTGAACACTGCATGTGGATCAAAACATCGTCTCTATATATATACAAATTTTCAAAAATACAATGTGCCCTACATCGGGGCCTCTGTGATCTCATACAATACCAAAGCCGGCACGCAGGCCGCAATACCTACCAAAAATCTCGACTCGGCTCGCAGGCCGGTCTCTCATATCAAAAATATACTCGGCTCGCAGGCCGGTATCAAATATACAACCCGTACTCGGCTCGCAGGCCGGTATATAATAAATAAATGAATCAAAACAATGAATAAGTGTAGGCACGCAGGCCTCTATCAATACAACCGGTTCGCAGACCGGTGCCCATGTCCCTATACAAAACCATGTCGGGGATCTATCAGCTCTCCCCACCGCCCTCGGCACCTCTCCCCGCTGGTCCCTGTGGTGCCTCTCGCCTCCTGCCTGTCACGGACACGCCAGCTGTGGCTGCTCCTCCCTGAGATCTCTGGCTGTGCGAGGTCTCTGCTCTATGAGCTGCATATGCCTGATACTCGACTCCGGTACTATCAAGAATATCCTGATAATATCGGGCCTCTGCTCTCACCTCCATATAGCGATCTCGCGCCACTGAAGGAACTGGGGCTGGTCCCCTGGCACCTAACACCAATACCCCCTGAGCCTGTACCTGCACCTGTGGCTGTGGTGCTGGTGGTGGTGCTGCCTGTGCCTGTACCTGCACCTGTGGCCGTGGTGGTATCTGGGGCTGTGGCTGTGCTGCTGCTGGTACGGCTGCCTGTACCTGTACCTGCACCTGTGGCTGTGCTGCTGGTGGTGGTGCTGCCTGTGCCTGTACCTGAGCCTGGGCTAGCTGCCCCTGTAAGACCCCTATCTGTGCCTGTGCAGCAGCCAACTGTCCCTGTAATAGCTGCACCTGCCCCCGGAGCTGATCTCTCTCTGCCGTAACTGCAGCCAAGTCTAGCTGCGCAGGCGGTACTATCCTCGCTGCTCTCTGCCCAGCCCACCATACCCTGTATGCTCCCGTGCACCCGGCATCATCCACACCCTCACCTGCTGGTCTCTCCGCTACCCAGTCTGGATCCCAAGGCTGTGGCGCTGGCAGTGGGGCCTCTACATCATCCCTCCTGTACTGAGGGAAGGGAGGTGGCTCGTCCTGTCGCAGCCCCATCTGCCTGCGTACCCTCTCTAGGGGTATCCGCTCGTACTCTCCCGGCCTCCGTCCTGCTATCCAGAATGTATACTGGATCAGGCGCAGCTGTACGCGGGCTCCTCTGCCAGGCTGGTGACCTCTGTAGGGTCTCCATACAATGTCTACTGCTGTAAGGCCCTCTAGCAAGTGTCTATAATAGACCACATCCCGACCTGCAACAACTGCTCGTGGCTGGCCCACGACCCCCAACCACCTCTGAAAGCCATATCGGTATACGACCTGTGGCCCTGGCTGCTGGGGTAGCCCTACTGGCCTGATGCATACGATGTGCTCGTATGCCCAACAGTGCAACAAAAATGTAGAACAAATACCAAATCGCCTCCTCCGGCGATAGCCCCATAACTCCCTGTATAATTGCACCAGATACACTGGTGCCCATGCAAAACAGGTGTGCTCCTCCACCATCTCCAGCAGCACCCCCATCAATGCCCGTGGGAAGCGGCCTCCCTCTGAATCCGGGAGGGCGAAGCAGGTGATCCCTATCATCATCAACACGGCAAGCCGTGTCTCATGTCTGTGTGCGCGGTACATATCACCATATCCAATGCTCGCGCTATGATACGTAAGAAGCGCGGCTGCATCCCCAAAAACCTGCAGTATGCTATCCATGGCAGTCTCTGAATCTACCTGGAAAACGGCCTCTCCCTCGATCGGTAGCCGCAGGATGCGATACACATCCTCTAATGTGACGGTCATCTCCCCGGTCGGCAGATGGAACACATTGGCCGCCGGATCCCATCTCTCGATGAGGGCGACCATCAGACTGTGATCTCTCTCTATCGCTCTGTACCTCTGGACCCCGCCGAGTCCCACCTCGCGCATGATGGCCCAATGCGCCGCAGATATGTGTGGCCTCATCCGACTCAATAGTGGAGGCATCCTATCACGCATCGTCAACTGCTGACGTGCCTGCAAAACCAACCCACATTCTTAGACCCACTCTTTATTATAACATCTACTTTACCATCTAAACCCCCTTTTGTAACACCCAAAATCTAACCCCACACCTCACCCTAAACCCACCCAACCAACTCAACCCAACCCACCCACTCAACCACCCAACCCACAAAAACCTAGCCCCTAAACCCTAAACCCTACACAACTAACCCCAACCCAACCCAACTCAACCAACCCAACCCACCCTAAACCCACACAACCAAACCCAAAAAACCTAGCCCCTAAACCCCCAACCACCCAACCCAACCCACACCCAACCCAACCCAACTCACTCACCACCCAACCCACAAAAACCTAGACCCTAAACCCTAAACCCTACACAACCAACTCAACCCACCCCAACCAACTCAACCCAACCCACCCAACTCAACCACCCCACCCAACCACCCAACCCACAAAAACCTAAACCCTAAACCCTACACAACCAACCCAACCCACCCCAAACCAACTCAACCCAACCCAACTCAACCCAACCCACCCACTCAACCACCCAACCCACAAAAACCTAGCCCCTAAACCCCCAACCCACACCCTAAACCAACCCAACCCAACCCAACCCTAAACCCCCACCCCACCCACCCACTCAACCACCCAACCCACAACAATCCCCCACCCATCCCAACCCCACCGATACCGGCCGATGCGCGACCGACACCGGTTTCCCCCAAACACAACCTTACCATCTTTTTTCGACCGATGCCGGTCGCCTAGTGACCGACATCGGTCACTGTCTCCTGCCCGAGCCGAACCCCCGCGCGGCCCCCAAAAACCATTTTTCACCTATTTTTACCCATCTACCCACCCAAACACCCCCAAATTTTACACACCTAGCCGCCTTACCCTATCTTACCTATCTACCCTCTCTCTTTTTCAAATTACGTCTATTTTACTCCTCATTTCCTAAAACAACTAAATTCCTACCCAAACCCCCAATCTCACTTAATACAACCAAATGCATAAAATAAAGAGTTTAGAACCTACCGGTACGACGACACGTCGTCGTGGTGGGATGGGTGGTGGCGGTCCAGCTGGTCCAGCCCCTCCAGCTCCTCCTGCCTGTGCCATGGCTCCAATCCTGATCTGCTGGGTCCCCGGCCAATCACCTGCTGCCTCCTCAACTATTCGGGCCCACTATCAACTCTCTCCGCCAATCAAATAGCTCCACCTCACTCAATACCCCTCCAAATCAACTCTCCACGTCAGACAAGTCAATTTGGATTGCAAATAACAAAAGTGACAATGACAGGCCGTATTTTTCTTTTTATAGGTTTTTCGACCTTAACCGATGTCGGTTTCTTTTTTGCCCTAAGAAACCGGTATCGGTCCCTTAACCGATATCGGTCATGCGGAATCGACATCGGTTTGATACCCAACTTTCACCCCATTCTTTGCCGTTCTTTACTCCTTGCCTCTTTTTCACCAATATCGCCTCTGTCCACCTTTGCTGCACAACATTTGTTCACTGGTCCGGCCCGACCTAAGGCCTCAACCTACCAATTGGCCCGACCCAAGGCCTCAACCTACCTATTTGGCCCGACCCAAGGCCTCAACCTACCAATTGGCCCGACCCAAGGCCTCGCCCTACCTATTTGGCCCGACCCAAGGCCTCAACCTACCTATTTGGCCCGACCCAAGGCCTCAACCTACCAATTGGCCCGACCCAAGGCCTCAACCTACCAATTGGCCCGACCTATTTGGCCCGACCCAAGGCCTCAACCTACCAATTGGCCCGACCCAAGGCCTCAACCTACCAATTAGCCCGACCCAAGGCCTCGCCCTACCTATTTGGCCCGACCCAAGGCCTCAACCTACCAATTGGCCCGACCCAAGGCCTCGCCCTACCTATTTGGCCTGACCCAAGGCCTCAACCTACCAATTGGCCCGACCCAAGGCCTCGCCCTACCTATTTGGCCCGACCCAAGGCCTCAACCTACCAATTGGCCCGACCCAAGGCCTCGCCCCCGACCTATTTGGCCCGACCCAAGGCCTCAACCTACCAATTGGCCCGACCCAAGGCCTCGCCCTACCTATTTGGCCCGACCCAAGGCCTCACCTACTAACCCAAGGCCTTACCTATTCGGCCTGACCCAAGGCCTCACCCTAACCATTTGGCCCGACCCAAGGCCTCAACCTACTTATTTGGCCCGACCCAAGGCCTCGCCCTACCAATTTGGCCCGACCCAAGGCCTCACTCTACCGTTATGGTCTGACCCAAGGCCACAACCCAACAACTTGGCCCGACCCAAGGCCGTATCACTTCCATACCATACCCACAATCAACGTTTTATTTTATCCATCCATCATGTACCTTGTGTTCAATCGAGCTCACCTGTTCGTGTTTTAGCACGATTAGGGTCCTTGACTTGATCTGTCGACCAACTTTGCCTAGACCTAGACCGTGATGTTTATCTCAACCAAACCAACCATTTGGTACTGCCGAACATGCCTAAACGTTCCTGTACCTTACCTGTTATATACCCTGGAGCTACTTCCTATGCCTTGGATACCAGGATTATATCACCCTTGTTTGGATAAACTATCGACCTTTGCCTATACATCGCTGGTTTGCTCGTCAAATCATATACCCTAGTCGTACTGTTGCATTTCAACATGCGTCTGCTTCCTTGGACCTTCCCTACCACCTTACCATCCTCTCTACAACATGTACCCTTTATCAACCCTATCCCTGATTTCCCGTTCACTCCATCGGTGATAGATTTGAGGGGGATTACCTATATCCTTAACATGAGAAACCACTTCATATTATTGTTCGCGCAGCTTTAACAAAACAAGCTACACGACAATAAGGGGCTAATGTAGACACCAAATTCGTGTCTTACGACCCCTTGTGACCCGCATCCCATTTCACAACCTAACCTCATTACCTAAACCTTACACAATTATTTATTAATTACCTCATAATTGATAAATCCACATCGCCTTACCCGCCACCTCACTTGGCCACCTCACCATGACCTAGCCCTAACCCTAAACTAACCTAATTAGGACCCATGACTTGGTCTAGACTCACATCCATAACTAATGCCTCCTTACTCGCACCCAAAGCCGACCTTATAGCCACTTGACCAAGCCCGCAACTGATCCCTCGGGAGAAAAACAGGGAAGGTGGGCTATTTTGCTAAAAATAGCCTACTTTTTCCTAACCGATGCCGGTTCCTACTCGACCGCCGTCGGTTACGCAACCGCCATTGGTTCCCTATAAATGGGCTCCCCAAACCAAAACAACGGATCGGAATTTGATTTTGGAGATCAGTCGAAGGATTTCTGGATCAACAGAGAGCATTGCGAGCGAGGAACAGAGTCCAGATCTTCACTTGACCAAGCAGAGACGAGTGAAAATACTAGACGTATTTACAGCAAAGGAGATCAACTTGCACCTTCGTAAAAACCAGTAAGTTACATCTTGCATGTCCTCCATTATAACATTTCTTATGCTTTTGGAATTACAGTCCTCCCAAATCCGTTTCTGAATCCATTATCCAACGTACCATTGCCTCTAACTGTCATTCTTTTGCTTCTAACCATCCCATTTCCTAATACTATCCAAAAACCAGCCATTACAAACACCACAACCAGCCCAGAAGATCCTAGAACCCACCGGTATCGGTTATCAGTAACCGGCATCGGTTATAGGTAACCGGCATCGGTTCCTTTGATCAAAAACCAGGAAAAACAGCCTTTCCCCTACCCAGTTCAGCCAAGCAATTTAATTGATATTTTACAGTCTTTTGTGTTAATTCACGTTAGCAGGGAAACTGACCACCTTTGAAAGGAAGTTTTACATTTCCTGGGCCCAAGGCAGTTTCCTCATTTATTGTTTAATCAAATCTTGTGGTCTTGTGTTCTTATTTGCAGGTAGTCCTTCCCAGACAAAAAGGAGTTCTCCGCAGTCAACCTGATCTTTCTCTACGGTACGCGCACACCATCTCGACATTCAACAGGTATTCCTCCTAACCCTAACCTTATCTATTTCTATAAGGAACGAAGCATTTCCGAGTGAAACAACAACCTAGGTGGTTGATTATACTTCATTGAATGGTTAAGTCACATTAAATGGAACTTATGAGGTTGTTGTCCTTTCTTTTTGGTAACTGCGTATTAAGCTAAAATTAACCAAAAATAAAAGCAATCATAAGTTAAGGAAGTTCTCCAAGGAGTAATGAAACCTAATTTGGAAAAGAACTTAGGGAGAGTTTTATTAGGGTTTGGATAGGGTTGCTGAAATCTGCTTTTAATTATCCAAATTAATTAAATATTAATAATCTCATACGGGTATGTACATCTCAATGAGGCTGTTCTATAGGATGCTAGCACACACCAACTACAGGGCTGTACCTTCAAGAAGATTAGGATCTCCTCGAGGATACGACATTGTAGTTGACATGTTGTAACACCCTTATGTAATTATCGTCTAGATCTACACGCTTATGGAATTGAAATTAGTTTTTCTCTAGGACTGGGTATTAGCATAGTTGTGATATGAAGTAGCCCTCTAGGACTCAGGGTACCTTGGCACATGGGGTTAACCTAGGTTAACCTAGTATGCCAATATATCCTAAGTATTAGTGAGCTTCTTCCTATCATAACCTATGTTGTTAACCTGAACTAGGGTTAAACCTTAGGCTAGTGGACTGACGGAAGTCAGTAAAGGACATTCTAGATAACCATTGAGTGGGGTGAAGGACATATTCTAGATTGATGAGTATTCCATCAAGGAATGAGTAATATGAACAGTATGTTAGAAAAATTTGGCCAAAGTATCGTAAGCTACTGATTACGTTGTCCTATGTCACCTAGTCTAAGGTTCGAGATGCAGATGAGTATTGGTAGCAAGTATCAATTAGGTTCCTAGACATATAAATCAATACCCTGAATAGGGTAAGAGAACCAAGTATACAGAAAAGTATTTAACACTTGTGTTAAATAGGAATAGATTAGTAGTTTGTTGAGTCATGATATGAATAGATTGGTGGCACACCGAGTCATTACAGTTGCATATGGTTATCGGTTATAAGAATGGTTGTTATGGAATGTGTGTTCTAAATTATGTATTTAGAATAGAGAACATTTCTTAAATTTTTTTTCCTTGTTTCTAAAGACTTAAAATGGGAATGTTACAACTCATATTTTCAGTTTTGGAGATTTTTCACAACTATTTACGTAGGTTGTTGGGCACATTGAAAACACTCATTTTTCCATATTTGTATTTTAGAGTAACTGCTATTTTGTGAATGCATCTCTATTTCTGGCATGTGTATATGTTGGAGGCATTTTAAAACCCATATTTTGGGCACTGTTTATAATTGTGATCACAATGTAAAATTTTGTTGTTTCCATACTTGTAAATCACATGTTTTATAAAACCCATGTGGGAAATAAATGTGATTTCTAAATATGGCTACAAAGTTAGAGTGCATTTTGATTACACTGAAAAACATATTTTCAGTTGTAGTGATCTGAAAATTTCTGATGTATTTTGGTTGAGATTGTGTTTATAGAGATTGGACATGTCACAGTGAATCAATTTGACAGTTGCCTCTTTTGACATTTGATTGTCTATTTTAAAACTGATCAATTTTGTGATGATAGTTACATTCACTTTGGATTGATAGATCTATAGGGGTTTGGTTAGACATTTTCCTATTATTGGCATTTTTTTTAATCTTTTCAAGTTGATCTATTTTATTTGCAGATGTTGGAAAATTCACAAGGAATCAGTCAGAATCTAACCTCTTGCTGGAATTTCTATTGTCTAGTTTAAACTAATCAAATTTGTGATATAATTTTCAATAATTTACAGTAAAATTTTACCTACAAAACTATTTCTATGGATCTTGTGTGTTGTGAGATGTAGGAAGATGATTGACAATTTTAATGGGTAAAAAAAACTTTTGTGGAACAAAATCCTTCTTACTGGGGAGGTATGATCTTGAGGTCATTTTAGTGGACATAGTTTCCCTAGATGTCCCAAAATCATTATAGTACATAGAGGGATATGATATATTTCTGAATCCCATTAGAATGCATAAAACATACTCCATTTGAGAAATATATTATCCATAGAAGTTCCCAATTAGAGGGGCAAAATGAGGGGCAATAGACCAATCAGAATGTGACACATGACAATGCAAAAATAATAAAAATGTGTTTTTGGTTTTTTCCTCTAGTCTTCAACACTCAAGTTTGGACAAGTGGGCCCTATTATTTTCTAGTTGGGGACCCTTTTCCAAGATCGACACACTATTTTTGCAGAGGGGTGCCTTTGCCTTTGTATCTTCATATTAGCATTGTCACATTTTTTTATTATATATGCTTCATATTGTAATTGCATTATGAATGTGGGATTAAATCCCAATGTTGGTATAAGAACGTAGTTGATAGACATGTGGTCATGCCACATAGAATTAGTGGTTCAAACTCCCACCATTTTTACATGCCACATGGTGGGGAAACATTCCAATAACCCCATCGTAATATTCATGCCATGATGGATTCTCAATAATCTCTCAACTGTCGACATGCCAAACCAAGTAAGCACAACCGACCAAACCATTTACCTATGCTATGTCCCATAGGGACCTTTCAAACTTGGTAAAAGGAGATGATGTGTGGCCCAAGACATGAGATACTCAAGTGGTGAAAGCCTATTTAAAGGCTTAAAATAGTTTTCATCCTACCAATGTGGGATAAAGTTCCCATATAAAGCAAATGTTGGGCGGTGGGTGGTTGGGGAGTATCAAACCCACAACCACATTCATGCAAAAAAATAGACTTGGATGTTAGACCACATGGTGGCCACACATAGACACACACACAAAAGTTTTCTTTTATATAAGGGGAAGCTTTAGACTACACATTTTTTTGTAAACATAGCAGTTTGTAGAAAAGTGGATTTTTGAGCAGTGTAGGGGCATTTTCAGATCTTGGTGTAAATTTGAAAGTGGTTCAGAATTCCAAGACATTCCTAGTGCATCTGATATTGTTTTAATTTATATTTCTTTTGATGTATTTTTAAATCATGAAAGTCTATTTTGACAGAGAATGAAGGGAAAGGACCGTGCAAGTGCTTTGGGAAGGTGGAGGACAAGTTGTTGATCATCGTCAGAGTCTTTCAAAATTATGAGAGAAATTTTTTGTGGGTTTTAAGATCCATAATTATTTTTAAGGGTTTCTATTGTTGTCTATAGATAAAATCCATTACTTGATACCAATGATACCCCAACCTTCATTTCTCAATCAATACTATCCAAAAACCAATCTACTTCATCCCTAAGCCTAACTAATCCCTTTTGGCCCTTGTGCCACACCAATCTAATTCAAATACTATGCCACATCAATCTATTCTAGCCCCTAGGCTATACCAATCCATTCCAGCTCCTAAGCCACACACATCAACCAATTCAATCCCTCTACCACACAAATCATACCTCATACTGTTCTCCCTATGGGAAATTTGAACATACCACTAAACAAAGAGAATTCACCTTCCTTGACCACCATCTTCCATCAATTGAAAACAAAAAACATGATATCTCATCCACCAATCAAACACATGATGGGAAGATGCCAAAACCACTTTAGTATCAAGAAAAATACTACTATGATTTTCATCATACCACTAGATATTTGACCAATCAATACACACACTTTAAATATTATATTTGAAACCTTGTCGATTGAGGGAGTTTTGTATCAGTTTATCCACCACTTGGGATGCATCACAATCCTCTCCCTAAGAATCTTCCACCATCCAAATATCATCCCACATCCTAAATTCATGTACCTATCATAATTCATGACAATTTTGGACCCTTCTATTTCATGAAGGAAAACCTCGTAATGAACGAGGAAACTAAAATCTATCCTAGCTCTTGGTTTCATAACAACCACCTTGCATCATCCCCCCAATCAAATGTATATCCTATCAATAATTTTTTTTCACCATAATGAATCATTAAGGCAAAGGCCTCGAAATCCATGAACACAATATCCACGAAACCATTTCCCTTCATCATAATCCCATTCATTCCATCATATGCTAGAAACCTATAACTTATGACTGAAATCAATAAAAAATCTACTTGTGACCGTGTTTCCACCAATCCTTTTATTGACACTATCATCCCAATCACCTAACTTCATCATCAATGTATTTACCCCTTCAAAAAAGTCCAACCAAATCACAAATCATCTAACTTATTTCAAAATGAGAAAACCATCACCAACATCATGGGAGTCTTCAAGGACATCCCACCAGGAAACACTATTATAGGATTTGACATGAAATTGGATGCATGATCTTACCTTAAATAAGAAGCTTTACCTCCTCGTCCTAATCAATCCAAAAATACATAAATCAAACAACACAAACAAGATTCAACACCACTGATGGGCCCCCAAAATAGCTTATTTGTATTCCTTTTTTCCCTCATTCTCCTTATATGATGCTCCCAATTTTATGTATAAAAGTTGATATTGTACTTATTAGTAACTGAAAAATATAATATAAAAGTAGTATAATGGTTTCTTAGAGGAATCAAAGCTAACCTTTCATTTTTATATGTTATAAACATGTTAAATTAACCAAACAACATTTTTTTTACATAAAAAAGGTCTTAAAGGATTGAAATATATAAAAATTCTAATACATTCTTAGAGATAAGTTCTAACAACATTGGATTTGAGCTTTTCATCTTTGGATATTTTCTATTAAGTGTCATATTCTATTACTTAGAGCACCAAAGTCTATCAGTCACGTGTCGGAGCCTATCCATCATGCATTAGAGTCTATTAAAGAAGCATTAGATTCTATCAAGGAAGTGCCAATTTCCACTAGAAACCATTAGGAGATCATCTTTGACTCAATCACATCCTTGTACTCTAGCATGTCTATTTTTGGAAATTTCTAAAAATAATAAGTCATCACAAATAACAGATCATCCTTTGCCATATTTATTTTATGACAACTTATTTTCGGAAGCTTATTTTATACAGTCAAAAGGATATGATACAGAATCCAAAGTTGTATGCTTGTCAAGTTGTAAGATTTATCTTGTAATTAAATTTGTCTATTTTTAAATCCATACAATCTATTATAAGTTAAATATTTGCCAACAAGGTGAAATCTATCCTAAGTCAAGGATCTGTCAGTTGAATCTAAAGCTATTCTTGTATCTATGATCTAGTTTTTAAAAATTTATCACTTAAACGTAGGGATTAGATTTTTAAAGAGAAAAAATGTTGGATGTATATAGGGAAAAATAAATCTTAGAATGACGACTAATTTTGACAAGATTTCTACATATTCAATGTTGTAATTCTTTGTCTTTCAAATAATTGATGAAACTTTAGCATTTCTAATTCAGTAGAAGTAGTTTATTATCTATCCCATTTTTCGGAGGAGACGGGCCTAATATTTCTAAAGGAAGTCAGATTAGTAATCTAGTAGATTCTTTTTAAGTATTATTTAAAATTTCTTAATTCTGTAAATTTTAGCATCTTGATTAGTTTAAATCAACAGCTTGCAGGTTTAAAAAGAAAAGCCAAAAACATTATTTATTTTCAACTATTGGTCATTTCATAAATGTGTTGTTAAATCATGAAGAGTAGATTAAGTGCATGTATTTTTCAATTCCCATGCAATCTGAATAATTGTGTGATTTCAATTCTGCAAGTGTGATTTTACTTCTCCAAGTTTGATTTCAAATTTTTAAGCATTGTTTCATTTACAATAGTTTGATCTATTTAGGAAGTGTGAAATTTAGTAAACACTTTTAATTAATTTGATTAAGACTACTCGTTAAGACTGTGTGAGATATAACATTGTTGCATATTTTCCTAGGGCATTAGCCTGGATTGACATTTAATAAATCAATTGAAATTAATGGTGAGAAAACATACCTTTAACGTATTGATTTAATTTAAAATTGAATTAATTAAATCTATTTGAAGAGTAACTGTTGGAGCTCAAAATTGCACCCTAGATATGATTGTGAATGACCAAGAATTCTGAGGCAACATGGGACTATCTCTCAGTTGTGGGACCTACGAACTGAGATAGACCTTTGAAGAAGGACAACTTCCTCCACCTATTTCTAATGCTAACACTATGATTCTAAGGGACCAGGGTGAGAAGGAGATGCATAAGGGAACCCTAAGCTAAGGGAAGACAATATCATCTAAAAGAGGGTTGATCAATCTCCACGAAGAGGAAAGAAGGAAAGAAAATGCAGGTGAGAGGGTAAAAATGATGTGCCAGTGAAAAGAACCATGTAGATATAGCTTTCTTCACACAAAAAACACATGAAATGGATCCTGTAAGTAAGGAAAACACATGACATGATAAGAAATGAAAAAAAAAGAGGCAAGGAGAAATAAAACGTGAGACTAGGGAACAAAGATAGCCACAAAATCTGATTTTATAGCTTAAAGGATGGACAATCATTTACATTCATGGAAGAAGGTGAAAATAAATTACAGGTACCAAACTCAAGGTATGAACTCGTAGGAATTCAGCCATTTTAATGAGCACAAATCTTACATTTTTAGAAAATGAAGGAGAGAAGAAGAAAAGAAAGGGAGGGAAACTTGAACTCAAATTTCTAACCACCAACAACAGTCATAAATTACCTGAAAAAATATGGGTGCCTCTTATCATCCACTGCAATACATTGTTTTCCTTTTTGGCAAAAAGATGGGTGTGTGCATGAGTTTTTTTAAACTAAAGCTAATACAAGTAAATACTAACACCTAAATAGCCTTAATTAGCAAAATTTAAACAACATAATTTTTTTTAATTAGAGGTAAAATTTAGGGTTAAGGGGACCCTACCTCCTTACAAAGAGCTATAGCATACTTACATATTGGCCACAACTTTTACCTTAAAAGGTCGTTCCAGTTCCAAATTTAAAAAAAAAAGACAATAATATATGATATCCGTAAGATAGAATTTACAATATATAATAGTCTGAAGGATGAAACTAACAACATAAAGGTAAACAAAACAATAGATTCCAAACCATTGAATTTCTTTAATCGTTGACAAGATCTTCCACCATCTCCATACAGCCGTTCCATTCTTTGACCAATGTTACTATAGTCTCCTTCTAGTACTTGTAGTTAGTTCTTTGATCACCACCTTCGGCCCTGTACCGTCCTTTTCATTTTCTTTTGCCAATTCCATGGACTGGATCATTTCGGCCAGTAGTTTGAGGAGGTAAATAGTACTTTTCACATTACGGATATGTGCATCCCTAGTTTGCATAATAAGTTAAACAACATACTAAGCACCATCAAGATAAGAATTAAACAAGGTTAGATACTAATATTTCATCATATTCAAAAATTTTAAACTAACAATGTTAATTATCTAAATCCTCTATTCTCTAACAACAAATAATGAATGGACCTATGTAGGCTCCATGGTAATAAAAATGGTTGTCTTTGGTATTCCAAGAACTTAGGAATGAGGGCTTGTCAAAGTTGGGCTACAAGACCCTTTTGACACCTCCCATATGAGCTAAGCACTTAGGAAAGAGGCTTAACTCTTCAAGATGATGAACTCTCAAGAAAACAAAGGAAAGCTTTTAGTCTATTTTGCTATATGCTTTGCATTTGTCTTCTTAATAAGTTTAGGTGTAGGTATAAACCTAGAAGGAGGGATCCTTATATAGCCCAATGGATAAAGGAAACACTTCATCCCTTTGCATGTGGGATAAAGGTAAAACAAGATTAGGAATGGATAAGGTTGCTTTATAAAAGGTAACCTTATTTTAGAAGGGTTTAATTTATACTTAGCAAGTCATGGGAGTTAGGGGGGTATTTTAATTAATCAAAGTTGATTAATTAGTAGGTAGATGTAAGCTTATAGAAGAAAATTAGAGAAGTATTAGTATGATTTATGATATTAGAAAGGGATTAAATCAATTAAATATTGATTTATTGGTTAAATAGAAGGGAAAGTTAATTAATTAATAATAATTAATTAGCCTAGGTAGAAGGGGTGATTAATTAATGGAAGGTCATTAATCAGGATGTTTGTTGGATAGGTGACTTAACTAATTAGCATATTGTAATTAATTAACGATAATAAGAGAGAAGATGAGTGCTTTTGATGATATGTCATCAATTTGTGAGAAAGGAGATAATTAGCGCAATTTAAGTATTTAAATTGCTTGGACGTAATTATGGGTGTCTACTATGGGCACCCAACCTGGATTAAATTTTGGTAGGTTCACTACCTAAAAAAACACATTTTGCATGTTGGAGAATTCTTCCACCTTTTGAGACATTTCCATTGATATAAGGTTTGCAAAGATCGGATCATCCAATCAAAAGTTATGACAAATTTAGTCTCCCGCAGTAAAATTTCATTTTCCTTTTATACGTGGCTTTCTTCTTTCATTATTATGTGGTTTTTACTCCACAAATTCATCTTCTTCACTTCACACTTCTACCATACCTTTTGCATTGACCCGTGGACTTCAAAATGGTGCGAATTTGATCAACATCTGCAGAACTCTTTTCCTTTGCCCCATGGCTTGTTAGATTTTCTTTTATCCATGGATTTTTTCTTCATCTCATGACTTATTTGAGTTTAGCGGCTTTATCTCCTTACCTAAAATTTTTTCTTTTCAACTGCAATATGCTGAAATGATTCCACAGTTTCATCAACTGCTCTATTTTGACCCATGACCTTTGCTAGTTTTACGTGGCTTTGAATCATCATCTGCAGTCTTTGTTATTTAACCCATGACCTTACACTTTGTATTCATGGCTTGTTCAAATTTTTTTGGCATTTCATATTTGGCTGCGATATAATCCAACACTTCATGAAATTTACTTCAAGTCTGGGACAGTCCAAGTTGTTCTATTTTTGCAAGCGGTGCAGAAATAAACAACAGTAACTACTATAATAAATATGTTAGGAATATTGATAGTGTAAACATTATTTGTAATTAATATTTGTGTGTGTTAAATTGTTTATTATTATATTATGAGTTGTTAAGAAACAAATCATAATTATAATAAACGTAATATGGTTTGTAAGTGAAGTTGTTAAAATAAATTCACGTATATAATGAGTTTTTGGAGAGTTGTTATATGAGGTTTCCTATTTTATAGGAAACTCTCCCTCTATATATTTTCTTTGTATCCGGTAGAATTAATATCGAATGTATTGTTGACTGTATTTATGTTGATTTGGATTTCCTGTAGCATAAACTATGATCAAATATAAGATTTGGTATTAGAGAAGTCATTCTTTGCTCTACATGATGAGATTCCTGTGGAACAAATCTAGTCTTGAGGATTATGTAGAAAATTATTGCAATGCATATCTAATATTGTTCGAATGTGGATACTACAACCTTCTATACATGATAGTTATTGGAAAGGGATTATAACATACTGACATCTAAATGATTGGGCTGTCATTGTCAACATCAGATCGATGTGAAGTTTGAGAAGAGTTCGAGTCTTCATCATATTTCTGGGGTGTCATAGAAGACAATGCTTCTTAGACTGCATATCTAAGTGCTTTAAGGAGGACGTGATGAATAAGTGCAATTGAATAAATAGACAATATTTTTGTGGCTTTGAGATCTAACCCTATCCTCTTTTCTGATGAAGGCACGATGTGTTATTGCCGATTCAATACATAGGTAATTGGTTACCCATAAATTAATGTCTGGCTTGGCTTTTAGTCCTCCTGATCTAGTTCTCACTCACCATAGTCATACCCAAGGTTGACATTGTGTCAAAATTGTCCAATTATAACTCTCATAAGGAGAATTTTTTTATGGAAATAGTGTGAAGGTAGCCTCTATATTCACACAAGTCATGGAGAAATTTACTCTCATCAAGAAATTCAATGGTCATGATTTTCATAGTTGGTAGATTCAAATGTAGTTACACCTTATAGAGAGGGATCTATGCGATGTAATCAAGCTCAATATACCTACATATGCGAATGAATTGGAAAAATGGAATATCAAAGATAAAAAAATCTTTGGGTACTATCAGACTAGGCTTGTCAAAAGCATACCTACATCATATGGATTTCAAAAAGACTGCAAAAGAGATTTGGGAGTCACTAAACAAACTTTTCAGATCTGAAGCAGAAAATGTGAAGATAACATTGAAGAATAAATTATATGGGTTGAAGATGGAAGAAGGAGCAAAAATAGCATAACACATAAGTAAGTTTCACTCCTTATTAAATCAGTTAGCTAGAATTAATGAAAAATTAAAAGATGATGATATAAAAGTAATTCTATTAAATAACTTGCCTAAAAAATTTTCAAGCACAGTTTTCACTTTAAACAAGCTTAACATTGGTTTAGCAGGAGTAGTTTCTACACTTCTAGATCATAATGAACCTTCAAAACCAAAAGCAGAGGTTTTATATGTACACAATAAGGATAGTACATCGTCAAATAAGGGAAAGTACAAATCAAAGCATGTTCCTCCAAAAATCAAATTTTTTTATTGTAAATAACTTGGACATGTAATTTTAAATTCTAAAAAGAGGGAAAAATATCTACTTGATGAAAAAATAGATGAAAAATCCCTTTTGGTTGAAGAAGAAACTGATTAGGATGAATATTCTAAAGATGAAGAACTTTCTTATCCTAGTGATGAGGAATTCTTATTATGAATAATTCACCTATTAAAGGTCGGAGGCAACATAGGATGGAGGGAAATCACCACCTCTCATCATTCACCAATGATGGGGTCACATACAACACTGGTGCTACCTTTTTATATTGTTTCAGTTGTTTTCTTTAAGTGACGTGTGTAGAAATAAAACATGGTATTCTATCGCTGCTAAATATTGAAATGAGGAGAATGTGCATTGCATATGCTGAGAACAATTATATAGGAGGGAAGATGGATTGGAGTGATTCTTTCACTAATGAGATTATTCAACTGTCGTACTTCTAACATCGATTGGTTGGTGAAAGAGTGTTCACTGGAAGTGAAAGTGGGAACTATTGAGTTCTCGTATGTAGGTGAATTGGTGGAAGTGTGATAATCTGGTATGGGATTCACTATGGTGAAGTAGATTAGTCATGTGCAGCAAGATCCAAGCCAACAATATGCATATGATTCTGGTTCCAGTTTAATGGTGTACTTTTTCCCCGTGTTCACATTAAGGGGGTGATATCAATAGTTAATAATTTTCACAATAAGGGGGTGATATCAATAGTTAATAATGTTCACAATAAGGGGGTGAATGTTAGGAATATTGATAGTGTAAACATTATTTGTAATTAATATTTATATGTGTGAAATTGTTTATTAATATATTATGAGTTGTTGAGAAACAACACATAATTATAATAAGCGTAATATGGTTTGTAAGTGAAGTTTTTAAAATAACTTCATGTATATAGTGAGTTGTTGGAGAGTTTTATAGGAAACTCCCCTTTTATATATTTTCTTTGTATCTAGTAGACTTAATATTGAAGATATTATTGACTTCATCTTTATGTTGATTTGGATTTCCTGCAACATAGACTTTGATCAAATATAAGGAAATGATGTGTAATTACTAATATATAGTATGACATAATAAAAATAGCATGTAAAGTATGAAATCCTAAGCAAGAAAGAGAGATAAGAAGACTTAGCTGGTTTCTGAGTAAACATGAAGTAATTTGGGAAAGGTAAAGTGATAAATAGGATGAAAACAACATCATAACTACTCACTGTAAATTTAGGAACTCAAAAATAATGTTGAACAGGGGCGCCCGTAGTAAGATAAGGGTGCCTAAGCATTAGTGACAGGATCTAGGTGCTTGTGACTATGAAAATAATCAAGATCTGGTTTCTGTTGTGTAACAAGGATTTCACAAAATTTCCCTGTTGATCACTTGATATTCACTCCTTGATCACTGAAGGTAAATGTAACCCACAAAATATAATTTCACTTGCACATACCTGGAAACCACATCAAACCTAAAAAGGAAAATGCATAATCGGGAGTCAAATTTAACCCGAAGGTCACACGAAGAGAGAACTTATGACTAATCATTTCACTACATCTCAAAATCCATGTAATTATTATGTGTGTGTAAGACTGGTGCCCTAGGATTCACTTGTGCAAGTTTCACTTGATAGAACGTTGTAGCTAGAATATAACAATGTAATAGTATGTGTGGATGGAATAGAATAGAATTAATCTTGCTATGAATTGTATGTAGAATTATGCATCCATTTTCCCTTGAATGGATGCTAGATAGATGCCTTTGAATTGCTTTATTTCCTTTAAAATTCAAGATTAGGTGATGATAGTAATATTTAGTGCTTGGCCCTTGATTTTGAACATATAACTATGTATTTATATGATTCCCTTGTTTGAATTTTGTAATTGACAACTGGAAGGCAACCCATAAGTGAAAAATATTACCAAAAGATAAAAGAGACCCAAAAAGAGCGAGTAAGATAAGAAAGGGTTAAGGGTTCCCAAGAGGGACAAAAACGTCTGGGCATTGTTGTCTTGGTTAGGAGCTAGTGTCTGAATCCATGAAATATAAATAAGTAAAGTTATAACTGAGTTGTAGGGTATGGAAGACCAAAGAGAAAGCAAGATATAAAGAAAAGAGGCCAAAGATAGTTGTCAACCACTAGTTTTCTTGCTTAGGAATCATGTAAATGCTAGCATGATTTTAGGACCTAGAAATGTACCTAAGTGCATGATTTATATTTTTGAGTGAATACTCAATAACATAAAGTAGATAGAAGATGTGTACCTTATGATCCTATAGAAAGTGTATTTGATGGAATGCCAAGTGGACAAATGAAGCATGAAGTGATTACAAAGTGAAACGTGGATACTAAGAAAGGAAAGTGACCCTAGGAGTGAAGCGTCCGTGTCGATTATACCTATTTTTGTGCTAGCATTTGTTGTTGTAGGTTGCTTCATGTTGCATGTTAAGGATGGACCAACAAAAGAAGAGAAAAAGAGTAGTCAAAGTCTTGTATATGAAATATCTTAGTAAAGTATGTAAAAGTGTGTAAATGTAGTTGTAAAGGAAAGTGTGCACTTGATGTAAAAGAGTGTAAAGAATAGAAAGGTTTCTTGAAATGATGCGAAGAGAGAGTTTTTTGGGTGATCTCATTCCAAGTGCAAGTTTTTTGGGTGATCTTACACCAAGTGCAAGTTTTTTGGGTGATATCACACCAAGTACGAGTTTTTTGGGTGATCTCATGCCAAAGAGCAAGTGTTGAGGAGAGAGGTCTAATATTACTCTCCTTCCATGAATTTTCTCAATAAGCACCACTATAGATGGTGTGTGCCAATTTTTTTCATTTTTCCTAATTTGTTCCAATTTAGTTACAATTGGTTCCAAATTGAAGGAGGTAGAATGTATTCTGTACTGAAGGTATGTGCCTATAACTGTAAAACTACTATGTAAAATGCTGTCGACTGTGATGTACTAAGAAAATGATTATATCTTCTCATAGGACATTAGTGCCCAGGGGAGGATAGGGGTGCCTAGGCACTAGCATCTACTTTTGGGCACTAGTGTCTATACTATGTGTTAGACCCAAGTCATATTTTGTGGCATTCTTTGAATTTGTGTCTATGCTGATTTTGTACTATTATGTGTTGTAATGTAGCTCTGAGCTTCTTTAGGGGTGATTTGTTCACCCAATATATTCCCCCCTCGTTTGGAGTGCATGTAACATCTGTAGGAGAATGCAGCCCAAAGGAGAGGGCCTTGTTCTGATATGCATATCTAAAGTGAAGATACATGTAGGGGTTAAGGGATGTGCTTAGTAGCAACCAAGGCACATGAAAAAAAAGTAGGCTAGTAAAATGTGTTAGTAGTAAAAGTACGAAACATGCAATAGGAAAAAATGTAAGAAGTAAGTGTGTAGATAAGATAGACTACAAAAAGTGGGTTTCAAACATGGGACATTGCTTACAATGTCAGAAGACAATCAGGGCTGAAGTGGCCAAAAGCATACAATGATCACACAAGAAATAGGACATATCCCAAAAATAATAGCATATAATGGAAAAAAATATAAATCAAAATGTGTTAGATAGCCCTGTTGTATATAGTCCTTCAAAGAAAATGCTACACATGAAGCACCCATTGATATGTTATTAACATAAATAATAATTTCAGGAATGTATGTATCAATGGAAAGTAATGTGCTAATAATTAGAAGTAGTAGTAAATGATGAAACAATAACACTTGTAACGTGTGAGAGTAGTAAAGGTATATGCCCCCACGAGCCTTAGTGGGTCTAGTAAAAGTTACAATGCCAAACATCATTACAGTATGTGAGAACCTATTAGAGATCTGTATTCACAACTAGAGACCAAGTGAACACATATGTGTATATGATAAAGATAATGACATACTGAGTATCCAAATAACTTAGTTAGAAAAATGCAACATGTAAGTAAAAATTATAGCACGAGTAAATGCAACCAAGATATGTAAATAATGTGAGTGTGAAGGGATGGTATGCAATATGTGAAGATGATAGGAGCAACATTCCCACCTATGTATGTGTAAGAGATGAGGTTCATTTATAGGAACCCTCAACAATCAAGAATGAACCATAGAACAAGAGTGGTTCATCAGGTAATGTGTTGTGTGAGAATAAATTACAGAAAGATGTATCGTGAAATGTTGAGCATGAAATGTGTAGTGGATGTGAGGTTCATTTCAGAATTAGACCGTTAGCATTCGAGTATGAACCACAGAACCAGAGTGCATCATAGGGTCATGAAAATACAATGTATCTAGCAAATGGTATGAGTGTGTGTGAAAGGATTAGTAATTAATAGCAGAGCATGAAGTGTATTAGTAGATTCTAGAGAAAACTGATAGTGACGGGAAGGGTGTTAGGAAATTAGTGTTCATAGTGTGAACATATGGTTTAAATATTAGTATTATTTAATATTTAAATAATATGTGAGTGTGCACAATTAGTTGTCATGCACAACTCATAGAGATAGGAATGTATGAGAATATATTGGGATTGGGAGTAAGACTAGGGAATAAAGGAGAGATTTGGGGATAAAATGATAAGACTTGAATCCATGATTTTAGGAGCAAGCAATTGTGTAAAATTCCCTCTCATATTCAATATAAATTGCTCCATTCTACTTTCATTTTCTTCGTATTTTTTGTTCTTTCCATTTCATGAGTTAATTTGATTTATTTTTGTTGAATTTATTTATGTAAATCTAGAGATTTAACATAATTTGGTGTCAGAGAAGGTTTCCTTCTACAAGTGTAGAAGAAGAATAAGAAGAAGAAGAAGAAGAAGATGGTTGAAGGAATCCTGTAAGAAAATTTCCAGCAGAAACATCATAGTAAAAAGAATGCAGTTTACTCATATGACATCCAATTGATGTCTTGTTTTTTTCTGGAAAGATAAGAACAAGACGCACAATATTGTAGTTTACATCAGCTTCCGATTTGTCTTGTATCAATGCGTAAAATTCTGTGTAAGTTGAGTGAATTTTTTTTGATGTTTTTAAAACAAACGTTTGATAGATTGAATGTATCTAAAAAACCTAGATTCGAAATATTACAAAATTTATTAGGTTTGTTTAGTTAATATCTGGAAAAATTCTGTTAAAAGTTTACAAAAAAATAATTTCTAGTTTAAGATAAAAGTGGAAATAAAAATAGGGATCTAAAAAAAAAGTGGTGCATAATACATTTATGTAATTTTTTAATTATACACATTTTCACTTGCAGGCGACTTCCATAGTCAGGGGGTGCATTATCGGTTGAATCCAACACCCAGGAAAATTATGTAATGAGCCTAAAAGCTACATTTGCTAACTAAGTAGCATCACCATGGAGGCTAGAGGCAACAAAGGAAGGAGGCATTTTAGTGACCTTTCATCAGACACCATTGATGAAGCCACAATATTACTTTTTGTGGCCATGATTTTTCAATTTTGTTTGGTGTGTTTAATTTCAGCACGTGTGGTAGTAAATAAAGAACAAATGGATAATTCCTATTCATAGTAAGGAACATATTTTCCTATATTTTGTTCTCTTTCGTAAATTATGGATGAGAAAATGTGTACGCTACTATGAAAGTGGTTTGTGGTCCACTAGAAAACCAATTTGAGAGTTTGTGAATCTTTTAGAAAATCAAATACAGAGTGGTTAATGGTTCCACTAGAAAACATGTTGGAGTTGATGGTACTCTTTGAAAACCATTGTATTGTAGAACATGAGTAGGTACTAGAAAGAACTCACCCATGTTCACACTAAGGGGGTGAATGTTAGGAAATTAGTGTTCATAGTGTGAACATATGGTTTAAATATTAGTATTATTTAATATTTAAATAATATGTGAGTGTGCACAATTAGTTGTCATGCACATCTCATAGAGATAGGAATGTATGAGAATATATTGGGATTGGGAGTAAGACTAGAGAATAAAGGAGAGATTTGGGGATAAAATGATAAGACTTGAATCCATGATTTTAGGAGCAAGCAATTGTATAAAATTCCCTCTCATATTCAATAGAAATCACTCCATTCTACTTTCATTTTTCTGTGTTTTCTGTACTTTCCATTTCATGAGTTAATTTGATTTATTATTGTTGAATTTATTTATGTAAATCTAGATATTTAGAATCAAGGGGGGGAAGTGCAATTCCCGCCAAGTGTGTTAGTTATGGAAACCTATGTGATGATTCCAACGAGATATTGTGATGGTGCCGAAGTTTGAAATGTGTCATAAGAAAGTATATTATTGTCACAATGGTAGGTAGGAGAAAGAGTAGAAGTTGGGTTGGATTTTGAGTTGAAAAGCGGAAGCCTAAAGAGGTTGTAGATAATAATTTATGCACTTGGGTACATTTCTAGGTCATAATCACATACTTGCATTCATATGATTCCTAAGGGAGAAAATTACTAATTCACGACTGCCTTTGGCCTTTATTCTTTCTTTCTGGTTTCCTTCTTAACCTTACATACCCTATTTCCCATTATGACTTCCGATACTTCATAGTTTTTGAGTCTAGACACTGGTGCCTAACCAAGACGTCAGTGCCCAAGTGCCCTTATCCCCTCTGGGTGTCCCCGACCTCTTTGTATTTTACTCACATATTTTGGGCCTCTTCTAGCCATTGGGCATGGAAACTAGAGAAGAGGAAGTGACCCTAGGGGTGAAAAGCATATGTGTATATGTCACATTATGCCTATTGTCGATGTCACTTGATGTTTAATGATGTGATTGTTGCTTGTCATAAGGATGCACTTGTAAAAGAGTAGTTAAATATGTGTATATGAAAAATTCAATCCAAAATATGTAATAAAGTGTGTAAAAATGTGAAAAATTAAAAATAAGAAGATGTGCACCTGATCTCTTATGAGTGAAAGGATAGGAAGGATCCTAAAAATTCTATTGAAGAATGAGTTTTTTTTGGCAATTTCATGCAAACTGTGCCAAATATGAGTTTTTTGGGTGATCTCATGCCATAAAAGAAGAAGTGTAGGGAGAAAGGTCTAGTGTTATTCTCCATCCTTTGATTGCTTCTCGACAATGTATACACCACTGTATGTGGTGTATTCAAATTAAATCCATTTCAATCCAAGGTGAAAATAAAAAAGAGATGAAAACATGCTTGTTGATTATTGGAGGATTGTGCCTGTAATGTGAATACTGCTAATAACTGTGTTGATATGAGGAAAACTATGTAACTACACCCTAGTCATAGGTTCCTAGGAAGAGTTAGGGGAACCCAGGAACTCATATATGTGTTTAGGTGCTAGCGTTTGTGTTGTGATGAAGACCCAAGTCAGATTCTGGGCCATTTATGAGATTATAGACTATGTTGTACCGGTACTAAACTGTATTGTATTGTGATTATAAACTATTGTATGGGGTGACTAATTCACCCAATGATGCCCCCCTCATTTGCGGTGCATGAAACATTGCAAGGAGGATGCAACCTAAAGGAGGATCAAAGTTTGATTCAAAACTGATAGCCTGTATGGGGAGGGAATGCTCTTGGTAAAAACCAAGGCACACACAAACAAAGTGGCTAGGAAACATGTGTTAGAGTAAACAAGACAAATATGCATATATAAGACAATATGTAATATAACAAGAAAGAAGACAATGTAGACCATGAAAATCAGGTTACAAAAATGGGATATCACTCACGATGTCACAAGACAATCAAGGTTGAAGAGGCCAAAATCATACAGTGTGCATACAAGAAAAAGGGCACAACCCGCAAATAATGGCAAACAAGGACAAACAGTGGTAACCAAGATATCAAACAACCATGATAACAAAGAGTTCTTTCAAGACAAATGATGCACATGAAGCACCCATTAGTATGTTAGAAAGATAAAAATTATGTCAAAGCATGTATAATTCGATATAGTAGTGTGCTAGTGAAAATGGAAGTAGTATAAAATGAAACAATAGTACCTGTGATGTGCATGAAAGTAGATGACCCTAGGAGTCAATGTGGGAATGGTATGAGGTACATTGCCAAGCATTCATGTTGCATGTAAGGATATGTGTAAAGTCTACATTCATAACTAGAAGTAAGTGAACATGCATGTGTATATAGAAAATTTAATGACATGCAGTGTATCCATCTAGCATGTGAAACAAAGTGTATATGTAAGCATAAGTAAATAAGAGTAAATGAGACCAAGATATGCAATATGTAGTGAGTGTGGCTGGAATGGAATGAAAAGTGTGTGTGATAGGAACAACGTGTCCCCTGAGTGAATGTGAAGGATTATACATGAGATGAGGTTCATTTATAAATTCCCCCTCAGCAGTCAACAATTCAACATAGAACAAAAGTGCGTCATTAGGAAATGGTTTAGATTGTGTGCTAGATAAATATGATCGACATAGTGTAGAGCATAGAGAGTGAGTGAGTGTGGTGAGGTTCATTTCAGATTGAGACCCTTAGCAGTTGAGTGTGAACTATGGAACTATATTTTGTCAGAGGGAAGTGTGCCGTGATGAATATGTGTTAGAAATATGTGTCGTGATGAATGTGTGCTAGAAATATGTATCATGATGATTGTGTGCTAGAAATATGTGTCATGATGACCGTGTGCTAGAAAGATGTGTCGTGAATGTTTCAAGTGTGAAATGCATAGTGTGTATGTTCATGAATGTAGTAGGCCCTCAATAGTCAAGTGTGAACCGTAGCATAAGAGTGCTTCATCAGGTAATGATGGTACAAATGTATCAAGATGTGCAAGATGCATGTGAAAGACTATATGCAATGTGTAGAGTGAACAAGTAGAAATTTCAGACACTTGATAATGCGAAGAGCGGGGGAAGTAAGATTGATGCCCCCAAGTGTCCAATGATGGATATTTATCTGGAAATAGAAGAGAAAACATGCTATGGTAGTGGATGTGGAAATGTGTTAGGAGTAGTAGATTTACCATAGTAAGTTGTAGCATGTAGATAAAATGGAAATTTGTTTGTGTGATGGTGAGCATGTGAAATACGGAAACCCCTAGAGGAGATACGAAAGGAACAAAAGGATCAATATTAGAGTGATATCTGAGGTCGATTATGGAGGATTGTGTGGGAATGGAAAGAGGATAGTTGAATCCCTTTGCAATTTTTCCTAATCCAGTGTTAGTGAAATGATAACGAAGTAATTATTTATATTTGAAGTCATAGTTGGAGAAATTATTATTAGATGTAGAAGAGATAGGGGTTTATGTGGAATGCTCAATAGAATTACACTATGTTAAAGGTGATGGATCCACTATAATTTCATAGAAAACTCCTTGATAAAGGAATTTAAGCGGTGTATGAAGGGTGGAAGGAATCACATGCATGGCATGGATCCAAGACCATCCGAGAAGAATATTATAATTTAGATTATTAGGCATGCCATGGAATGGGATGAGAAAAGTGTATGGCTTGATAGTAATGGTAAGTGTGATTATATCAAAGAATTGATTAGGCATATTATCAAATCCGTGAATGCAAATAAATGATGGAGTTAAAGAGGATTCAGAGAGGCCAAGTTGCTTAAAGAATGTGAGATTGCAAAAGTTAATCCTGAATCCATTATCGACTAAATCTTGTTTAACCATGATTTTATTGATACAAACTTTAATATAAAGGGGGGAATCATTATCTAATATGGCTTGATAAGGCAACTCATGTGATGTGAAAGTAATGTGGTCTTCATTGAGAGATAGAGCTGAAGTAAAATTATGATAGACATATTTAGGTAAAGTATGAGGATGAATGCAAGTATTAGCCAAATAAGATTTGGTTTTATGCACACAATCAAGATTATCATGTAAGAAATAATGAATGGAGATATCCATGGTCAAAGAAAGAAGATTAGAATCCAAAAAGAAGAAATATCTTCAAGTGTTCAAATGACGGGTTCACCAAATGATTTAACAATTATAGATATTTGTAAAACCCTAATTGTAGAGTCACATATGACCATGGGGCATCTAGAGGGGATGAGGGTGCCTAGGCAGTGGTGTTCAAACTCAAAAAATATAAAGTGCCGAAGATTATAATGGGAAGTGGGGTGTGTAAGACTAAGAAGGAAACAAGGAAGAAAGAAAAGAGGCCAAAGACAGTGGTAAATTAGTACTTTTTTTTCTTATGAATCATATGAATAGTAGTATTTGAATAGGACCTATAAATATACCCAAAGTGCATGATTTAGTGTCTACCCTTCTCAACTTTTAAATTCTTACAAATACTTGTGGGTTATGAATCTATTGGTATCACAAAAGAATTATTGTGCATATACAATCATATATAATTTTTCCTTTACTTTACTATCAATATTTAGTGTCATAGATGGCCAATGATCATTCAAAACATAGGTATACATTTAATTCCAACCCTTCTTACTCAATAACTAACAACAAATATTTAGAACTTATCATTATTTAGAAAAGAAACAATGTATATTAACTTGAGGCAGGGTATTGTTCTCAGTTTTCCCTATAAGAAAAATTCTACCTTCTAACATCCCTTTAAGTTCTCATTCTCCTCTCTTTTACACCTTCAAGCACATGTATCATCACATTTATATTTCTTTACTATATTTCCACTAGGTGAACAAGTATTTAAACTTCTCTACAACCTATTCAATCAACCAAAACATACAAAACACATAATTAACCTGTTTGCAAAGAAATTTTACCATAGTCATTAGCAATTCATCAAGAGAAATCAATACTTACACCTACCCTAAATAATATCAATGTGTTAACCTTATTCATACTTACATACCCAAACAAATTCAATCATTCATCCTTTACTCATCCTTCACACTCACGAGTAATTTGGTGCTTTATTCATTAAGGATCTATTTACATATAATTTCATTATCTTATATAGACATCTTAGAGCCTTCAAGGATCTTCCACACCTATTTATACCATCTCACCACATTCTCTTACTCTTTCATCCCTCTTTAGTGGAATACCTTCCTCTCTTAATTAGAATGAAGGTAGTTACAAGTAGGTTTTAAAACTTAACCATAGTAGAACTAACCATACCTAGGTCACCTAGCTTAAGTGGGTGAAAATATATCTAATACAACATATGAATCCATTTAGAACCATATTACATCCTTTTATGATTTCATATTTACTTTATACCTCATAATTTAAAACTTGGAATTCAAAATTTCAAAGAAGGTGGTTTTTGGAGAGGGGAAACGTAAATTAACCTCTTTTTGCTCATGAAGTAACCTATAAAGGTAGAGAAGCTCTCAAAACACCTAAATATGTCCCTTAAGACCATAATAAACCCAAAATTATATGAAATTCAAAATTTGGTTGTATGCATGGTGATGCCCCTGCTTCTTTCTCCCCTGGTGAGATTATTTGAAGCCTTATTCAATTGTCCATCTTCTTTCTTTTCTTCCAATCTATTTATTTCTTAGAATTGTATTCTTTGTTGATTTTCTTGAGTTCACATTCAAATTTCTTAGCTTCTTTATTATCTTATATGGTTCTTCTTGTCTTGAAGTTTCTCACTTTGTCTTCATTTTTATTCTAGTCACTTCATCATTTCCATTTCCCTTTTCTTCATATCTCAACTATGCTTTTTCACCATTTTCTTGTCCTTTTCAACCTTTCATGTCCACATTTTGATTCATACATGCAAAAACACAACTAGAAACAACATTATATGTAAAATAATGAGACAAAATTGTCTCGATTTTATCTTCTTTCTTCCACCATTTGAATTCTTCATTATTTTTCTGATCACTCTCTCTTATCCCTGATGTGCTTGGCTATTTTCCATCATATTTTCCTCTTTTTTCTTGTCCTTCTGTAGTCATTTCTACCCATATACTAAATTATAACCCCATGCGCACCGACCTATCACCCAATGGGTGTTGGGTGCTCACACGAGGCACGCGCAGGTGCCGAGACCCTCCTTTATGTGAGCATTGTGAGAAAATATTGCCATTATTAGAGGATTAGTTGTAGAGAAGTGAATATTTATGTAAAAGCACAACATGAGCTATCATATCCTTATACCCAAGAATTTAATAACAAGAGAAACATCATGGCATGAAATATAAAGAACGGTTCTGCCATAAAATATAAGGAAATAACACTAGGGTTTACACCCTTGAACCAAATATTCATTTCGAGCCATATATTTATATTGATCATAGTCTCAACAACCACATTACATTCAAAAGGGTTGTACTAGACCAAATGTATCAAGACATGGATCTAACCCATTTATCAGAGGTCCTAGCTATGCTTTTCTTATTACAAAAGTTTTACAGACCCATCCCTTAGACATGATAACATTCCTATAGTCCTCTAATGAGAACCCCAACTCATAAGGCCTCATAATATTTTTTGTAAAGCTTCGATTTCCTCATAATATGTGTCTTCCATCTATGTATCCCTCGGTGTGTCTCTCTATGTCTCTCTATATGTCTCTTTGTCTACCTTCTACATGAGCATCTCTTCCTATAGCACCAACACCCACTGTCATGCCTTTTCCCAGGAGTAGATCAGATTTTAAGTGTCAATGTGGTCCTCTAATTATGCATGCTTATTCTTCTCTAAGCTCTCCATTTTCTACAATTGTGTCTTCTAAGAATATTCCATGCATGGAATATTATTTTCTTGACCACCAAGTCTTCCAGGCTGGTACCTTATCCACTTGGCATGCCTAATCTGGTCACATTTTTCCTCAAGTTCCTTCAGAAAGATGAATATGGCTAAGTCCTTAGACCCTATGTATTGCCTTGCATGCACACCTTGGTTTCTCCTAAAACCTTGTATTACATGCTTCTCCATATGCTCCCTTTTTCCTATTGGTCTCGCACACTCACATGCCCTTTTTTACTTAGCCAATATTTCGAGGCCCAACACTTTACACATGTACTATGCCTTTATTCTAGTTATACTCTTTCTTATCCAAGATTACCAATGGTTTTCCCTTCATTTTCACTTCATCTTCTTTCTTATTAATAAACTCCTTCAACTGTATTAAACTTGTATCTATCATAAATAAATCCTCAATCATCCTTATTTCTTTATACAATAAAATATCATTCATTTTCTCACTTTCCTCATCAAATTTGGGACCTAATTGTGCTTTTTATTCTTTGAAATCATGTGCTAGAACACTAAAATCAACTATCACTTACTCTTTTCTCAGTTTATCTACATCCTCTTTCAATACTATAGTCTCTCTCTCTTTCTTGGATTTCATTCAAACATTCCTCATATTGCATGTTAGTCCTCAAAACTATCTCATCATCACTGTCAATGAACTCATTCCATGAAGTCTTATTCAAAACATTCAAAAAATATTACTTACCTTTCACTTCTTTGGTATTCTTCTCTTGAAAAACTCTTGTTAGGATGAATTTTTTTCTCTGAGGTTCCTATTCATCACTTTTAGCTTTCTTAGTGGACTCATAAGGCTATGAGGTCTTCATCTTATCTCTTGATTATTCAATCATCACTTTTTGTTCAAATTTCTTGTATTCTTGGATAAATTCTTCTTTCTTATGCTTAGTGCCATTTTTGACCTATTCTTCTTTCATTACTTTAACCTTCCACATTTTTTTATTCACCTTGTGTTGATGCATGCTTATTTCCTCATTCTTTCCTCTTGAATCACAAGATGGTTCATGTTTTGAAATTTTTCTTTCATACCTCCATCTTTGACCTCTTTCATTGTATGTTTGTTTCCTTATGAAATATTCTCTTTCCTTATCATTTTCATCTTGTTCTCCATTGAATTTTGTAGCCTCATTAACATCTTACTTGGGTTTTGCATCCTTATTAAAATCAATTATTTTCTTGAGCCATTTTGGCACTATATACCCATGCTTTAATTTAGATTTTAAAGAAATAAATTCATCCTTATTTGTACAAAACTGTATATCTAAAATTTCATCCTTTTATGCTTGAGAAAGATCATGATTCAACCCTCTACATACCTAATTATAATTCAATTATATGATCATGTCTCCTTTCATTTCCTCTTTGCTAGCAATATTCTTTTTTTGCTTTCTTTCTTATCTTCCTATGCTAGAATTTTTTCCAAAGCATCATGAAACTCTACATCCTCTTAATTGGCATGATGAAGGACTTAATTATCATTTTTATAGACCCCCATAACCTATTTACTTCCTCTATCATATCCATTTGTCTCTATGGATGCTCTCCTCACTCCATTTATTGAAAATTTCAATTCCTTTTCCTTGATCCTCTTCATAAAATTCTTCATACCTATACACATGCACTTTTACACAACATTAGACAATAAAATGAGAGACAAAAATGTATCCATGACTTTATTGGAAAATTTCCTCTTTTTCTTCATTCCTTCACCAAGTTATTATTTTTGCATGTTTTCTCTTCTCTACTCTTCTTTACTTTTGAATATGATAAGATCTTATATTCTATCCTAATCTAATGAAAGTTTGTAGTAAACAAATAAGAAATGAAATAAATTAAATACACCCAAGAAAAATGAGAAATAAAAATATAAAACACTAATGTGCAAAGAGGGTTGGAAGAGCCTTAGTTGATTTGAATATGTAACAGGATGGTGTCGTAGTGAAGAACGACTGAATAAGAATGGGAAATTGTCACACAAGAGCTTCATAAAGTGTAGATCTGAATGATTTGGCTAGATTGGGGCACCTAAAAAAGGGATTGGGACACCTGGGGAACCTTGGTTTGCAATCTAGGTGCCCTGGTCTATGCGGGAAGTCCAGAAGCCAATTTCACAGAGTCACCAGATGGTGCGAGGCCTTCACTTCCTGTCACACTTAGATCAATGATGTCATTATAAACCTGTAATAAATGAATCACCTAGAAAACCCCAAGCAAATCATCAAAACCCATAAAAAAAGATGCATATGAAGGGGTTGGACTGTCCTCATCTTCCAAATTGATGGATTTATAATTTACCACTGCACTACATCTAGTTGTGTGTGTGGAATTGTGCCCTAGGTTGCTCTTGTGCTAGTCATACTTTGTGAGTGGAAAACAAGTAACTAGATGTAGAATGTAAATAATGTGTACATGAAACTAATAGACTCCCCTCCTATGAAGTGTGATGTAGAAGAACCAGCCTTGTGTCCCTTGTGATGGAGTTAGATGGATGAAAATGGAGCTATAAATACCTTTGATAGATGTAATATTAGGCAATGATAGTAGATGCTTAGTGCTTGGTCCCTTGTTATGATCACATAACTTTATATTTATATGATTCCTTCACTTGAATTTCCTAGTTAACCCCAAAAGGCCAAATACCAAAAATATAAGATGCTCAAATGACTAGAAAGGACCTAAAAAGTGAGAGTAAAGTGTAAAGAGGACAAGGGCACATAGAGGGAAAAAGGGCCCCCAGGGCTAACGTCCTGTCTGGGTGCTCCATCATAGCAAAGGAAAAACTAAAGTATTAAAAGAAAAACTAGGCCAATAAAGGTGTAAGACTGAAAGTACAAATAGAAAGCAATAAAAAGATGGACAAATAAATGGGTTAATTATTACTTTTTGTACATAGGAACCATGCAAATAGTAGTATGTGATTGAGACTAGATAATTACCCAAATTGCATGATTTTGTGTCTACATTTTTCCTCACTTTATGTTGGTGAGAAGAATGCTCGGTAACATAAAGTAGATAGAGATGCATACTTGATATCTATGTAGATTGATGTAGAAAGCATTCCGAGGGACTAGAAAAAGAGTGGAGTGATAAAAATATGGAGAGTGGAGTCTAAAGATGCAAAAAGTGTAAAAAGGTGATGAGAGTGAACCTAGGGTGAAATCATGTGTGTCAATTCCAATGTGTGTGATGTACCTACATGTTAGTATCGATGTGTGTGATGTACCTGCTGTGTGTGACGTTGACTGCTTGCTTCCCATACAGACATACATGTAACAGGAAATATAATAAAGTAGTCAAATACATATGTATATGTGTAAAAACGTGTGTAAAGAAACATGCATGCATGTAAATAGTATGTAATGAAAGTATGAAGATGAAAAGGGAACATGTGCACCTGATCCATAATGAGAAAAAGGGTGTAGAAAGGATCCTGTTAATGAAGTGTGAGTTTTGTGGGTGATCTCATGCTACTGATTGAAGAAGTATAGGGAGGAAAGTCTTATTTATCCTCCAACCTGTAACTTCTTCACGAAACTGTAGAGATCTATATATTGTCTAGTTTTTTGGGCAATCCAATGCTAATGTAATGGAAGAAGTGTAGGGAGAAATTTCCTAGTGTTTTCCTCTAACCTTTAACTGATTCCCACCGCATAAAACACCATTACAGCTGGTGTGTACCCACATATGTGCTAAGGAAAATCTACCTTGTAAAATTCATTGTGTATGGAGTTATGTAGAATTTTTTGAAAGTATTCAATGTGTAACCCATTATGTCATGGATGGAAACTGAAAACAAAACTGTATCGGTACTGTGATGTGTAGTGTTTGTAAACCCAATTGATGACACCCCTCTTTGGGGGTGCATGCGACATCACTGTAGGAGGATGCGGCCGAAAAAGAGGACCAAACATTGTAACTGAAACTGTGCCCTACAGGATAAGGAGGGGCTATGCTTGGTAGAAATAAAGGTACATGCAAACAAGGTGGATAGAAATAAGTGTTAGTACTAACAAACATGCATGTAGAAGATAACTAAACTATGCAGACAATGTGTAAGCAAATAATGTAAACACCCAAGAAGACAATATAGACCGTGAAGAGTGGGTTGCAAACATGGGACACCACTCATAATGTCACAAGACACTCAAGGCCTACGAAGCCAAAAACATAAAATTTTACACACAAGACAAAGGGAAAATCTTGTAAAAAAGGCATATAATGACAAATAAGTACAAATAATGTAACAAAAAACATGGTGGAAAGTAATCTTACAAAAAAATGTTGCACATGAAGCACCCGTTAATATGTTAGAAAGATAAAATATATGTCAAATCATGTATAAATTGATGATGGAAATTTTTACGTACAAAATGAAATAATAACACCTGTAGTGTATGAAAGTAATGCCCCCAGGAGCCGCTATGGGACTGGTACTAGGTATTATGCTAAACATCCATGTTGTGTGTAATGGACCTGTGTAACCTGTGATCACAACTAGAAAACAAGTGAGCACATATGTGTGTATGATAAAAATAATGACATATAAGATATCTATCTAGTATGTGTAATAAGATGAACATGTACAAGTAAATGTGAGCAAGAGTAAAAACAACCAAGATATGTAATATGCTCTAGATGGAAGAAATGGAATGCAGAGTGAATGGAATTATATGCAGTGAGGTTCATTTATTTATGCCCCTTTAGCATTAAAGAATGAACCGTAAATGAGAGTGCGTCATTGGGAAATGGTCGAAGTATATGTTATGCATAGCGTGATGTGATGAATGTGTAATGATTATATGCGACATAGAGATGGGGCATGATAATGTGTGATGATTTATCCTAAAGTGTATATCACAACAAGATAACATAAGAAGTGAGAATTTAGCCTAAAGAGTATATCACTAAAGGATGCTAGAAGAAGTAGTGATGTAGCATATGGTGTATATCACTAATCTAGGAATGTCACATGAGAAAAATGTTGAATGGTTGAATGTGTGAGTATGATGTGGTTCATTTGTGATGTATACCCTCAAAATTTCAGTATAGACCATGAGACTAGAGTATGTCATCGGGTAGTGAGTGTAGAGCGTATAAGTAGATTTGTAAGTTGTAAAGTGTAGAATATGTGTAGTACATGTGGTGATGATAAATTATCCTGTGATGTCTAATGTGTAGTGTGTAATATGTGATGCAAGACACATGGATGATATGAGATGTGTAGATGCATAGTAAGAGGAAAGTTGTAGATGTAGGATGTATGATGTATGTATGTAAAATGTGCAAAGATGCACAATGTGTAGTGTGTAGTGTGTGAGGGTCATGTGTATAAGATGCCCTCAACAATCAAGTGTGAACAGAAGAAAAAAAGTATGTCATCAGGTAATGACGATAAAAATGTATCGAGATGTGTATTATGAATGTAAAATACTAGATGTTATGTATAATATGTATAACAATTGATAACGCTAAAAGGTGTGGGGGGAGAGTTAGTGTGATTCCCGACAATTGTGTGATGATAAGTGTGTTATTAGGAGTCACTGTTGTCGCCAAATCACTGCACCCTCCAAATGGCTAGGATGTGAATAGGAAATTTGGTGTGATTAGGACACATGGGATCACCTCTCAAGCTGTGGGACTTGGGCTTGAGGTGAACCTCCGGAGAAGGCCGACTTCCTCTTCCTAAACTAGGTGTTGTACTACTCCTAGTGTAATAAAAATGATTATCTAATCCTATGCTAACATTTTTATGGGGTTTTAGGGAAAGAGATTTACAAAAATGAAACTACACTAGGGATGGTGATGCACCAAATAAAGGGTATTTCCAGACTCAGGAAGGGTTAATTTGAAGAGGGTGTGTGCACCACAGGTCAACCTCACCTACTGCAACTTAGAGAGGGTACATGATACCACAAAACTAAGAGACACGTGTTCCCTTGGTTAAACTTTATCAGACCGAGAAATATACTAGTTTCCCAGTGAAGAAGGATGAACTCAAGAAGGGTGAACAAACAACACAACTCAACTGCATGAAATACTCCACCACTCAATAAGCACAGAACTCCAAGAACCTACAATAGAAACTTAAACTTGCACAATGTATCTGCAAGTACAAGAAAGGCACAAAGAAGCACAGAAGAGGATGAAAGGACCGAGATTAGTCACAAAACACACACTTTTATTGCTTCAATAACATGCACAATGCATCATACATTCAGAAGAGGCAATAGTTTCCATTACAGTCTTGAAGAGGAGGCTTGAAAGTTCTCTCAACACATAAGAACAACTTGCAGAAGAGAGAGGACTCTTGAAAAGTATACACTCGCCTAAGATATCTAACTGTCCAACTTGTCTGAATTGTTGGAACCACTTGAATTGAGCTTCCAACTTACATTTATAGAAGAATATGTGAGAAAGAAGACGAAATGTCATACTTACATTCCTAAATTGAAGGCCCATGATGTATTTATTATAGTTAGTTGAACCTCCTGAGAAGGTTCCATCATGGGTCATTAATTACCTGATGACCTAGTCTTCTCAATTAATTAAAAGATTATTTAAATAATAATAATAGATATTATTATTAAAATATTTAAATAAAAATATTAAATTAATTAACATAATGTCGGGACCCCCTCATTGATCCGTTTGACTTGAAGAGGAGGGGGGTCCATGTGGATAGAGTCTGCACAAATCTCAACTCGGTGAGTTTCGAATCCTCTAACTCTGTGTTGCAATCAATTTTTGAACCCCACACTAACTCTTTCCTCGCTTTGGCAATCCGATTATTTTGCATTGAGTCCTTCGGTATTTTGGTAGTGCACTCTGCAATCTCGGCTCCAATCAACAATTATGCCACTATTGGGATCTTAGTATGGCATAGGTAGCTGTGAGCTACACAATATACTCATTTTTCCAGAAACTAAAAAGATCCTTTATGTTACAATTTGCAACACATAAAATAAGCCCTTCAAAAAATATATATTGAACAACTAGGGCAACCAAGAGGACCTTGGAAAAATGTACATGTAACAACCATATGAATTCTTCCTTAGTCATGGATCAAAGCTAATAGAAATAAGCTAGCTAAAATTAGCTAGAACTACAGTATAATCGTCCATTTGTTAAAAACAAGTTTCTTTGAACCTGGTAAAGGAATAATTTTTATTGTCTGATTGGACGTACATAATGGAAGGGTATAAATATTGCTTATTGCCCTTAGAGTTTCTCAAAGAGACCATTTACAAGTAAAAAGGATGTAGCATGCAAAACGGCTAACCAGGTATTTCAGAGTTGACCTTCACATTCAATTCATTTTAGGAGAAGAAATGCTGAGCAATATGAATCATTTCATTCTGCATCGTAATAAACCATCATCTCCTGATTCAGGGAAATTTTATGAAGCCTCGAATAGCATGACTCCAATCCATCGTACACGGCAGTGAATATTTGTTTCCTACAGCTGCTATTCGATCTGAGTTCAAAATAAGGATAAGCCTACGAATTTGAGGATGCATTCGATACTGAACAGATAACAACACAGATGGACAACCTGCTTGCTGGAAGTGTTCAAAAGAAAGGCTTCTACTGTACTAAAACATGCCTTCTGCCTATGCATGGGATTTTTTCCTCGTGACCACCGAATGCTCAGAGCCCGAACAGGAGTTGGGAGAAGTATGCTGGCAAAGGTGAACTGATCAGGTCAAACATCTATTTGTTGCTTCGTGAGGAACTGTCTTCTGTAAGCTGTAATTATGGTATTCCATGAAAATATGTTTCTTTCTTGTGAGCCTGAAACTGGATACTTTTTCAATGTCGACCCATCTTCAACCATCTCGCCATCATCCTCCCTTATCACTTGGAGGATTACTCACCGCCCAATTTGCAACTACCACTTTTAAACTCTCCTTATGACTCGCACAACGTGCTCCGATCCTATTTACACGGCCTGTGCGGAAGTATCATGTTGGATATCCATCATAATATTTCCACGCTTGGCAGTTTGATCCGATTTCTCCCCATTCACAGAAGTTTGATCATGGTTTACCAAACCAATATTTCCACTTGGCGGTGCTTGCCCTGAGTTCCCCTATTCATACCTCAGCGCGGGATTAATAGCTTGGACTTCCATCATAAAATTTCCGACCTCCACATACTAGCTCTAAATCCCCACGTAATGGCTTGGACACATTAATCCACGGGCCTTGACCTAGCTTCGCCACGTAAACTTGGCAAGTTCGTTCCTTATCTCCACAATTCCCACCAGCGCAGGGATCCCCATGATTTTTTTCTCCTGCCGAGTTTTCCTTCATCAGATTTGAGGATAACATCAAACTCTCGGTGTAAACATTTCAGCTGTAGCTTGTAAGGTGTGATAATTCCAACAGAAGCCTTTATGCCTGCCAACTTAGTGACTCATTCAAGATGCTCATATAATTGCAAAGAAAACCGTGCCTCATGAATATTCTGATATGACACAGTTCCACCTCTATGAGATTCTCCTCTATGAGTTACATCGTAAAAACCAGTAAGGTCTCGATAGAGAATCTTTGTAATAAATTTCCTCAGGTCTCTTGGTAACACTCTCACTGTCACTTAATTGATTTTCATAAAAAATCTTGAAGGAAAATCCCAAATTTGAACATGCATTTGATGCTGAACAGATAAAAACATAGTTGGACAACCTGCTTGTTGGAAGTGCTCAAAAGAACTCTTACTATACTGCAAACATACCTACTGCCTGTGCACTGAATACTCAGCCAAGGAAGGTCTGAACACCATTATAATTCACAGCTCTTTTTAAGATGTCAGTTTGACTCAATTTTACATTGGTATTCGATGGTGCTTATACTATCTTCCTGGGTCTATAGAAGTCCTTCCATTATGTAATTACAAACCCGAGATTCAATGATGTTGAACCTCCCATATCTGCATAATTTCATATCATCTTGGTCAAACAAGATAATTCTCCCAAGTGGTTGGTCGAGCACTGTCTTAATGGATTAAACCTGACATCATTTTAACTTTGACTCTCCCTGACCTGGCTTTCAGATCTTTTTGCATCGATCTCTACCAAGATCCTTTCATTCATCAATTTTCAACAAGCTATATTTTGCATTAACAAGACCATCGTCGAGCTCTTACAACTGAGAGTCTCTACTGAGATGATTTCTGAGATGACTATCAATTTGAAACTGGATTCTCTATTAACTCGACCCCAAAATCTTCACTGAGTTGAGATAAACTGGGTGCCTTTTGATGCTAGGTGATCTCTCATATGCAATTTAAGAATTATTTTTTAATTTTTGTATCTTGATAATAACTGGAGATGGGTTCCAGGGACTACTATTTTCATTTTGAACGTGATAGGACCCTGTTGTCCAATCTTGCCATGTGTGTGCAATTGGATAACAGTCACCTACTAAAGACCAAGTTTGTGTGAAGCAGTGGAAGCATGTGTGGTAATAGTAACAATATGACCATGCAATGGTGGCAGAAAATGTGTCTTGACCATCAGTACAAAGAGAAATTGATTTGAAAAAATGAATTAGAAATTAAAGTGGAGTAGGATGGGGAGGAACCTTAAATGGTGGTAGCTTTGGTGGTATTGATGATGCTATAGAAGACTTGATAGGAGAAGGTGGACTGATTTTGAGAGGTGGTTACATAATTTGACTTGGTGATACCACATATGACTTGAGAAAAGGAGGTGTTATATTGATTTTGAGAGGTGATTACTTATGAGGTGTTTGACTTATTATAGAAAGAACTTGAGTAATGATGGTATGATTCTCATTAGACATAGATGAAATAGATTTAGGAACCCATTGAGATGTAGTGTTTGTAGATGGGCATACAAAAAAATGTTGTGTAGTGAATGAGATAAATCTCTGACACTCAAGATGTTTAATTCTTTGTTGTAAAGTGTAACAATCATTTTCATTATGTCCATTGATTCAATGGTAATTCCAATATGGATGACCTTGATATTTTGTTATCCAATAAGGAGGATAGTAATGAGTTGGTGGTAAAGTTATCAATTGATGACTAAGGAGATTAGTAAGAATGTCATGTTACTTAGTATTGTGATCAAAGGTGAGAGGATCTGGTAATGGTATGACTTAAGGTTCACTAATAGGAGCACATATAGTAGAAAAATGAAGATGAGATGTAAAAGGAGAAAAAAACATGAGCTTGAGAAGAATCCTTAAGATGTTGGATTTCAAATTTTACAGATGTAATCATGGATTCCATAACCTTAAATTTGTCTTGAAATAAAGAATGCAAATCTTGAATTGACCCTAACATGGGTTGATTAGATGAAGAATCACAAAGACTAGGATCATCAACTAAATGATCAAAAATAATAGTTACTTGATGCAGAGGCATATCTTGAGGAAGAATCATCATGGTGTCTAGGGCCTTTTTTAAGAACAAATTGGCAATTAGGATGCATTTAAGTAAATCAAACAAGGAAATTTGAGGAATTATAGGAGTCATAATAAAGAAGATGATATTCCAAAGAAGGATCTGAAAGACAAATCATGAGTGGGGTTCACCAAAATGATTCTACTAAAATGTTCTATTCTAGCCTAATCTAATGAAAGTTTGCAATAAATGAATAAGAAATGAAATAACTAAAGTACAACCAAGAAAAATAAGCAATAAAAATATAAAACCCTAATGTGCAAAGAGGGTTCGAAGAGAGCCTTAGCTGATTCGAAGATGTAACAAGAATGTGTGGCAGTGAATACCAACTAAATAGGAATGGGAAACCGTTACACATGAGCTTTAGAAAATATAGATCTGAGTGATTTGGTTGGATTGGGACACCAAAAAAAGGGATTAGGCCCCCCTAGTCTATAATCTTGGTGCCCTGGTCTATGTGGGAAGTATGCAAGCCAATTTATCATAGTCACCAGATGGTGAAAGGCCTTCGTTTCTTGTCATGTCAGTGTCATAGTTAGATCACTGATGTCATCGTAAACCTGTGGTAAAGGAATCACCTAAAAAAAAACCCCAAAAAGCATTGAAACCCCTAAAAAATAAAGATGTATATGAAGGGTTCAGACTATCCTAAGCTACGAAATTGATGGAATTATCACTAAGCACTACACTACATCTTAGACCCAATGTATTTCTAGGTATGTGTGTGTGGAATTGTGCCCTAGGTTGCTCTTGTGTCAGTCACACTTTGTGAGTAACAAGAAAGTTACTAGATGTAGAATGTAAATAATGTGTGCATGGAAACAATAGACTCGCCCCTGTGAAGTGTGATGTAGATGAACCATCCTTGTTTCCCTTGTGTTGGAGCTAGATGGATGCAAATGGAGCTATAGATGCCTTTAATGGATGTAACCTTAGGTGATGATAGTATATGTTAAAGTGATTGGTCCTTTATTATGATCCAATAAGTTTATATTTATATGATTCTTTCACTTGAATTTCATAAGTAACCCCAAAAATGTTAACTACCAAAAAAGATAAGATGCTCAAATGGCTAGAAAGGACCCAAAAAGTGAGAGTAAAGTAAAGTGTAAAGAGGACAGGGGCGCTTGACGCTGGCATTTTGACTAGGCTCTCCAATCTAAAAGGGGAAAAATTAAGTATAAAAAGATAGGTTGTGCCAATAAAGCTGTAAAACCGAAAGTAGCATTAGAAAGAAATGAAAGATGACCAAAGACATGTGTTGATTATTACTTTTCATGCCTAGAAACCTTGAAAATAGTAATATGTGATCAAGACTAGATAATTACCCAAAGTGTGTGATTTTGTGTCTACAATTTTTTTACTATGCTCTCTATAATGAGAACTCTTTTCAGTTCTTATATTTCATGTTTCTCTCTTGGAAACACTCTTTTATTCAAGCCTCCATAGGATTTTAATTCTTTACCTTCTTCTCTTCTCTTAGCATCCATCCTTTGTTTTCTTCCTTTTCTTGACAAGTGAATCTATAGGCCACTTCACCCTTATTTCAACCACTAACCATATACCTGGATTATTTCCTGTAGACAAAAAATATCCAAGATTTCAAGCCTCTTCAAACCATTTCTTAACTCAGCCATCTCTTTTTCCAATCTGGTCCTTGCTTTCTTTTTATTATAAACACAAAATCACACACTTGGGCACATTATTAGGTCTTAATCACATACTATTATTCATATGTTTCTTACGAGAGAAAAGTACTAGTTGATCATTATACCTGGCCTCTTAGGTTCCCTTCTAGTCTCCCTTTTGACCTTACAAACATCACTATCTAGTCTGAACCTTCACATTTCACCTTTTCTAGCTCTGGACGCCAGGGCCCAGGTTTCCTCATCCCCTTTGGTTTCCCCTAGACCTATTTTTATTTATCTCACTCCTTTTTGGGTACTTTCTATCCATTTGACATCCTCATCTCTTAGGGGTCATCCTTTTAGTGATCAATTACAAAATTTGAACAAGAGAAGCGTATAAATATAAAGTTGTGTGACAAAATTAAAGGACCAAGCTCTAAGCATATATACTATCACCTAAGGTCACATATCATAAACATATGAGAGCATTATTACATCCATATAACACCATTACAAAGGCCAAGGGCTGGTTTTATGAATCACACACATAGGAGGGAAGTTCATTTTATTCTATGCACACATTTATTACATCTTACTTCTATCTACTTTGCTTGTGATTAAGTGCAACACCCACAAGATCCACCTAGGGCATGATTCCACACACACACACACACACACACACACACACACACACACACACACACACATAACTACATTGGGTCTAATATCTAGTTCAATGCTTAGTCGTAAGATTATCACTGTAATAACTAAAGATAGTATGAACCCTTATTTTGTATGTTTCTTTTAAGGATTTTATGTTATTGTAAGGGGTTTTCAGGTGTTCTCTTCATTACAAGGTATCGACGACACCCATGGGAGTTGTGTCACATATTAGCAATAGATAATGAGGGTTTCAGATCAACCAGCAACCCTCCAAAAATTGACTTATGGAATTATTGTGTAGACCTTTTCACCTAGGAAGGGATCCTAACACCTAGGTGCCACAGTACCACTCCAGGCACCCACGTCCCTACTTCTCGTGCAATTCAAAATTTTTATAGGCTTGATCGTGACCCCCTGTGTTCCATTATGGCCAATATTCCACCTTTTCACACCTCCATAATAGTTACAAAATCATCTAAGTGATATAACTCTCTCTTACACTTAGGTTTTTACCTTCATTATTTGTTGCTTTAGTTATCTAGTGTACTTTATGATCATATCTTCTTGCTATAACATATTAGTATTTAACAATGTAATTATATCCACATAGTTTATTTTTGTTAAATCATTAGCTGAACCCATCCTATTCAAACATACTTAGGATATAATTTTTTGCTTCTTGCATCTTTCTACGATCCTCTAATCACAGATATTTCTATTCCATATTTCTTGATCCATCATGAAAATAAGGGCTAAGATCATTACTCTCTTGAATTCCACTCGCATTCCTTATGACATTCATCCAGAAGTAGTCTATAATACATTTGCACATGCATTTTCTCAGCACATTACTTTTTGAGCTAATCCTAATGCTGATATTTCTGCTTTTGACAATGATCCTCTTTTATACATCATGATGTGCATCCATAATATTGGTCTCAAATGTTTTATAGTCGATAATGGATCTAAAATTAACCAATGCACTCTAACCTTCATTAATGATTTAGGTATTTCAACTACTAATATATGAATTTCATCTCTTTCTCTTCATGTATACAATGGTTACGTTTGTTTATGCATAGACCATATTACTTTACCCATTACTCTTAGGCCAAAACCCTTCATACAATTTTCTTTGTCATAGACTTCCTAGTTTCATATAATTTTTTACTTGGTAGACCATGGCTTCATGTCTTGCAAGTTTTACCTTCCACACTACATCGATGTGTCAAATTATTAAATGAGGGTATTGAATACACAATTACTATTGATCATGATCCATTCAACTATTACAAACGTGATCCAACCACTACACTCCTTACTCCACAGTCTGTTACTACTGATGAACTGCAGCCTGTGGATTCTCATCCTAAATTAGAAGCTACTATTTGAATGTTAGATGTTGTTCGATCTACATCATCACTCCCTCCCTCTACTACAAATGCCATGGTACCTTATTAGGGGCCTATACACATAACAGACATCACTCCACCTGCTTCACTCTTGCATGTGCATCCACCACTAGCACGTCCTCCCTTTACATGTATAATTTTCATGAATAATTCTTATTGGGAGCATATTCCATTTGATCCTACTTATGATGACACTATATGTACACATGATGGCTTGACTTGGCTAGGATTTTCTTTTGAGGATCTCTATCCTCCACCTTGTGATTCTCATCTATATCATGGGCTTCATCACTAGCATTACTACTTATGGTCTGCATGTCTTACATCTCACAATATTACTTGTGTGAGATCCTTGCTCTTCTCCACTTACATTAGGGAAATCTTGTCTTAATTACATTAATGGCACATTGTCCCTGCTCCTTTATCAAGACATCTTGATTTTCTATTCGTTCACATTGATTCATCTTTAACAATGTCATTGTATTTTCTGATACACACAATCATCACTACTAAATTATGCACATTGATGTCCGTTACACATCAATTCACTTATATTGAAGAATATGCTACTGGGCTATGTAATAATACTATGCCTCAATGGATCCATACATGATCCAACAAAACACTATGATCTATTGCCTTAGTTTTCACTCTCAAGCTTCTCCACTCTGGCATAGACCAGTGCCTACGACAATCTCCTAGATGGCTATGTTACATGCTTGTAGTCATCTTTGGTCCTCTCACCATACTTGTGGGCTTCACACTTATGGCACCAAGCATTCATAATCTGTGACATCACTTTTAGGTATCTCCATGGGTCATGGCTGCTCAAGCTTTTTATATATCTTCCATGCACATCTATATGTGTTTTAAGTCCATGCATAACAACTAGGTTGTCACTGCTCTGAGGTGTCTCTATCATGCATTACCCTATGGCCTGCAACCTCCTTTTGCTAAGGTGGCACACTTGCACTTGTCTGAGAGACATACTAGGTCCACTTGGACCTCTAAACACATACAAATGTAATATACATCCTATGACATCTTCCTACTCGTGTGTTACAAAGAATCATATGCTCATAGATTTACTAGTTCCATCACACCAGTTTAGGTCCACCATTCAAAAAACTCCTTTACCTTGGTATACATCACCTCCACATATTATGCATTTTCTACATAGGTGTCTATTCACCTTCATGTTCTATCTATACATAGGTTTCCATCACCTCCACATTCTGATTTCTACATAGGTGTCTACGCATCTCCACACTCTACAAATCTTCATGTAGGCGTTCATCTACCTCCATCATAATACTGCATCACTACGCATGCATATAGGCTTAATTCTACCTACACAATGTCTATCTCATATACCACCACTTTTAGAGCATGGTACACTAAACCTTTATCTCCTCAAGAATCAGGTGGAGGACCCATTCGTCTTTCACATCCTCATTGGATGCCACATTACATCCTATCAAACACTATGGGGGCACTTGTCACTATACTTCCCCTTCCCTCTTCCAATATACATCATGGGACCATGTCATTTCTTATTGTAACACTTCATGCACTCCATGAGTTCAGCATATATAACACACATCATCACAAACATTTTGCACTATAGTCTCACAGTTCATACTCAACTGCTAAGGGTATAGATCTGAATTGAACCTCACTCTTGTGCTACAATTGTTCATCATTCTTACTGCTTAAGGGCATACTATCACACATGATACCTCACACACTGTCTACATTTCACATTTACAATACTATGCTTCTTGCTACACATTGCAACACTATTTTTACACATCTTATGACATATTCTCTTCTATCATCCTAAGCAATATGTATTCATACACACTTTACGCTTTCCCATACACTTGATTGCTTGCTTACATCTTGCATCATGCACACTACATATTTTCGACTGACGGCACTCATTCTTACATGGTTACATTATTCTAGTGTCATAGGGGTCTAAAATAACATGAACTACACACTTGCAATCTACATCATTCATACCATATTCAACTTACGCATCATGCTATTCTCCCATTCTACACTCCACACTATCATAATCAAACCTTTGGAACATCACACTACCCGAAAACATGCTTGCATGTCACATTAGATGCATTTACTCTATACAAACCATATGCTTACATGTATGCTTTGTTACTTCATGCTAGATAGTAAAAGGTTGGATGTCATTATCTTTATCACACACACACATGCACATTTACTTGCCTTCTAGTTGTGGTCACAAACTCTATACATAATACACACAATATGGATTCTTAGCACAGTACCTCATACTAGTCTCACAACGGCTCCTGGGGGCATCCAGATTCACACACATTCTAGGTGCTATTGTTTTATTTTTCATAGCACATTACTATATAAGATTATACATGCTTTGACATAATTTTTTATCTCCTTAACATGATAACAGGTGATCCATCCTAGAATTACTAGATAACACCCTAGTCACACTGGCACATCACTCAGCCTAGACTGAGCACTCACCCAAAGCACGCAAAGGTACCAGGTCCCTCTTTAGGGTTTGCTGTAGCAGGATGTTAGCGTGATGAAGGAATAAACATATAGATCCATAACTAATCCATCATTCTATGATGTATGCTACATTCATATCTATGACAGGAACAAAATTTAAACAATAATCATGATTGAATCAATAACATGCACTACTTAATTCCACATAGAAATGACCACTTAGATTCATCAAATATCTTCCATCTATTAATAAGCACATAAGCTCCTTAAAATATGTTATCTATACCAATGCATGTATGGGTATGATATTGTAATTCAGTATATGCGTATATTTCTATACCTCCATACATCTCTACACTAATATATTACCACTATCTATGTGATTCACATCATATATATAGGGTGGGGACTTTACCCTTCACCGCTTCTCTATTCCAAAAATAGGCCGCATGCTATTTAATAGCCACATGTCATTTCACAGTCATAGCCACACATGCAAGTGTGCTATCTATAGACCTCTTGCAGTTAACTAAAGTGACAATCCTATTCTTATCTCACCTCCATGCAAAACAAGCTTCGATCTGATCCTCTAAAGATAGACAATGCGTGGCACGCACGTCCCTGCATCGTTGGTGTGTTTATGCATGCCATCTTCTAAAAATAGGTCTTCATGCTCAAAATAGGACTAAGTCCTGAATGCTGAACTTTCCCTCCACGCATGTGTTCTTCCTATCCATTCATGCCCTTAAACCTGACCTACTTTCCCACGTAGACTTCTTGTGTGAGTTCTTGTCAAGTGTTCTCTGATCAACATTACCCCACACTAATCTCATTGTCACCCCCAAAAATGGGTATCTCCAAAAAAATTGAAGTAAAGAAATATTAAATGGAAAGAATAAGAAATGAATACATATGAATAAAGAATGTTTTAAGAGGAAAGCATCCTCTGTATCAGCTTGAAGGATCAACTCTGGATACTCCTCCTTTATTTTGGCCTCCAAGGTCTACCATTCAGCGAGTGCTTGTTCTACTTTCTCTGGAATGTCCACAACAATGGATTTCAACTCATCTCTCACAATCTCTCCTTTTTTATTCTACAGAACCAACACAATGCTAGACATTGATGTCATTCTTCCTTCTAGAAGATCCATTTTTTGCACAATGAGCTTCCCAAGTCTCTTCCAGTCCGAGTCTTATGTGGCTCTTTTGCTGCTGTCCAGGGCCTCAGCGCTTCTGCTTAACCATTGACAATCTTTCTGCTGTGGCCCAATGTTTCATCCTTCATTGCTCTCTAGACCTCATTACTTTCTTCTAGGGTCTTTATATTGATAAGCACCTCTGGAGTTGCATGCAGATGTTTAAAGCATGGTATGATTGTCTTCAATACCTCTTTTAGCGCTTGCAGCAGCCCTTCATATGATGTAATCTTCCGCATCACTGAGCACTTTCTCTTGTCCCTGTCTCTTGTTCTGAGCTTCCTTGGCGCTGGTATGCGTAGAGGTTCATCTTCAAGTACCAAGTCCACCAACTTTCCTACATAGTGTATCACTGAAGGAAACATCTGTGGTACCTTGGCCTCCAAGTGTGGCCTTGCTCTTATGACATTGTCCCCAATCTCCTCTGCGATGCTGATAAATACTTCATTCTTATTTCATGCTAAGTCCCTCTCTTGTGTTATGTGTACACTATCTCCACATCCTTTGCCTTGAGCTCCTCGTGCAACTGCTCTTATTGTTGTAGCTTTGTCCATGTTTCTCCTTAGCAACTTCAGTAGAAACCTTTACCAATGCGTTGTTGACCTGCTCATCTGACATGATAGTAGGCTTTACCGTCATATGTCTAAATTGTGGTGCCTTCTTCAGCCATCTTGAAACCACATGACTCTTCGCATATATCAAATTCAGGCTCATCCATATGGGTGTGCATTGACCATCGATAGTTACTTTCTGAGTGCACACAATTCACCATATCCTCATCCATTAGCTCCCAGCGAAATAAATCCTTTTGTACTATCGTGCTCTGGAAGCAAGGCATGGACAATTTTACCTGCATCCTCTACATACCCCATGGCTAGTGGAATGTGCTCTCCACTTGTTCTTCTAGACCGTTGCTTGCTTAGGGACTTTAGCTTCCAAATTTGGGACTTGTGTCTCCATGTCCTGAACATTCTCTATAGCTATCTCCTCTGGTCCCTTCATGTCCTCTCCTCTTTCCTTTGATTCCTCACCCTGTTCTTCTATGTTCTCTGGAAGTGTAGGAGAATTAGGTGCACTTTCCTTTGACTCTTCCACCTCCTCATTTAACTTCAGTTTCCTCCTTCTTTACATGGTTGCCTCCTTCTGTGGAGAGAGTCTGGGTGATTTGTACACCATGGTTAGAGTAGCACATTGGGTCCTTGTTCTCCTAAACACCCTCTTAAATGTTGTTGCTCCCCTTGGACTGCATTCAAGTCCTCATCATCCCCCTCTTGTGGTTGAGGTGGTGTAGTGGTGCACGCTCAGCTTCATGCCCTTATTTTTAGGATGTCTCCTACCTCTATGCTCCAAACCACCACTATCTTTTGCGCTCCTCCTCCTCATCCTCCACTTCAATTGGCTTTGTGGGCTTAGGTGCTGGGATGTTCTCCATTGTATGCTTTCCCTTTGGTGGTGCTGGAAGTGCAAACTCACCTTCCACATACCTGTTATTCTCCATCTTTGGCTTTAGTTAGGAGATACACCAGCACTGCTCCAATATCTCACTCACCACCAAACTTATTATTTTAATGTTCAAAACAGCATAAATGAGTCTTTCAACATATACACCCCACCCTGGATACACATATTTTTTCCTTAGTGTGTGGTAGTTGCAGTCTACCTTATCCATGTTGAATATCAGTCACCGTGTACGTCTGTAAACCTGTTGTACTGATGGCTGGAAGTACCTTGCTGTGAATGCATATAGAAAACTTGCACGAAGGACTCCATGCCCCATCTTTCATTGCAAACCATGCTATGCAGAAATGTTGGTATACAGCAAATTGAATTTCCTTTCCAACCACTGAAGGCAAGTCCTTGGGGATGGGGATGCGTCGTTCTTCCTCAAAATCTGCACACGGAGCCTATCATACCACTTCTCGAGCCCGTTTCTTAACCTGCTCTGTTATGGATCCCCTCACATAGGTACTTCTTGAAGCATTTTGTATGTGATTTGTGTTCCATCAGATACTCCCATACCTTCTCCTTTGGTCCATCAGGCACTTTAATCTCCATGAACACTAGTGATAATAGAACAGCTCCAAAGTTGATCTTTCCTCCTACACACACTTCTTCAATGATTGTCTCTGACGATATACCATGAAATGTTGTAGACTACTCCTTCAAACATCTTTTTTGGAAATGTGTAGCCACATGGTGTTCACTTGTGACTGCCTTTCTTGGTCAATGAGCTTTTGTAATGAGATGTGCGGCCGCTTGTACAACTGGATACTTCTTTAGTTTTTTGATGTCCATACCACGCATGGACCCTTTTTATATCCCAACTCCTTCCTGGTCTCCAATATTTCTGGTTTTATCTTTTAGATCATCTCACAAATCATCTCACGTGCCTTTCAACCCTATCACCGTGGAGATGAGCGCATCTGAAATTCTCACTATGTACCCTACAAAGTAGCAAAAAATCCTCGTGCATTCTACTTATAAGCCACTAGTATAATGGCTCATACTTCCCAAAATAAGGGAGCTCATAAAGTTGGTAAAACCCCTATCCTCTGTAATAGATTCTCACCAGCATCGTCATACACTGGCATATCTTCCATCATGTGTTTATTTGTCTTCATTTTCAACCAATGTGTCAAGCTACTTCTTGCTCTCAAATGGTACAGTGATTGGACTTGCTCACGTTTCTTTTCCTTATGTGAGAATCCCACTCCTAGCTGCAACAATAACCCTCATCTAGATATTGCATCTCCAAGAAATTGCTTTCTGGAGCCATTTCCTCTTCCTTGACGACCACCTTCTTCTTTCCTTTTACTCCTGCTGCAGCTACCTTCTTCGGTGCCATTTTTACCTTGCAATCCTTTGTATATCCTTTCCACTCAAATTCTACAATGTGTAAAGAAAATCCTAGTTTTGATTCATCATGCCCTAGGTGAAATTACGTGTCCCCTGACTTTTCTTCATCGCCTCGCTTCACTCAAACCCTTCACCACCAGGGAACATAAGATTCTTCTGCGCACAGATCTCTTCGTCACGACTGGTTACACACCTCTCACACCTTAAAATGATCACTCAGTATCTTTGCACTTAGCTTCTTTCGAATACTCTTACTCGTAATGGTAAAAATAAATTCGCATCCCATCCTTATATAGATTTTTCGAATTTAGATGCATTTATTGCTCCTTCACCTACTAAATATCCCCTCATTCATTGATCCCAAATTCATTCATTTCGCATGGTATATCTTCGCGCCCCAACTATAACCTTCTAGGGTGCCTCCCTAGCCTTTGGTCACATACTTCTCTTCAGTGCGCATGCCCTTGCACTTGAGTACCTCAGCTCATTGTACCTTCTCCTAGTAGTTATCATGGCCTCCGCTTACCTCGCGTTATATTGTTCCTTCTTTCATCTGCCATCCTTGGTCACTTGTGAGAAGCAATCTTTCTTTGACTTAAAGCACACCCATAGCAGCTTATTCCTTTATCCTTTTAATTTCCATTGTCTTGTACCTAGATATACACAACCACCCCACACTAAAAGTATGTGTAGTCCTCTACAGCATAAACAATTCTTCACATAGTAAGTAGCTTCATGCATGCAAGCATGCTTATTACACAAAAACAACAACTAAATTGACAAAGCATAATGATAATGACAGGAAATGCATAATTAAAAAAATTAATCTAAATGGCAATACTACCTTATTACAAACACCAAGAAGACTTATTTATAGTAAGGCTTCAGCCTACTCCCGTTGAAGTAACCGGGAAGTTGTTTTCCATCAAGTGCTTTCTAACTGGAAAGCAACCTGTTTCAAGTATGTGAGTGATGACATACGGCCCCAACCAATGTACTTTGAGCTTTCCTGGATGGTGCAAGAACTTAGAGTCATAAATAAGTATCATTTTTCCAATCTCAAACTTCTTATCCCTTATGTTTCTATCATGCCATGCTTTCTTGCCTGGCCTTTTCCTACTTCTAAATCCATCGTGTTATGGCTCGTCACTCATCTAGTTGAATCATCTTCTTAATATGCTCTTCCAAATCCTTGCTCATCAGCTAGACCTCCAGCACATGCGTAATGCGCAAAGAAGGTAGCATAAATTCTATAGGGAGAACGACTTATGCACCAAACACCAACTGAAATAGTGTGGCTTTGTTCAATCTCTTATAAGTTGTTCTATATGCCCAAAAGAACATCTGACACTTTATCATCCCAATCCTTTCTCCCAACAATCACAATTTTTTGTCAAATTTTGGCTCAAAATCTTATTGAAGGCCTCAACAAGTTCCATTTGCCTAGAGGATGATAGGGTTGTAGTTTTATGGTGTGCAACCATAAGCTCATATAATAGGATCCTGATTGTCTCATTCAAAAAGTGTGTACCCCTATCACTTGTCAAGGCTTAAAGGACATCCAAATCTTGTAAGAACATTCTCCCATAGAAACCTAACTAGTTGTAGCCGTTGTACATTCCTTCGTAGGTGTTGCTTCTACCCACCATGTGAGATAATATGTGCAAGTAATGATATAGTGTGATCCAGTCCTGCGTGCAGCTAGCAAAATAGGTCCTATAAAAATCAATGGTCCATTTCTCAAATGGTTCAGCACTAGTAATCGGTTTCAAAGGAATCTCGTATCTTTGCCCTGGTTTTCCTTGGTGCTGACAATGGTCACACAGCCTTGCAATACACCTTGCAATCTTTATACAGTGTTTCCCACCATAATCCAGCGAGTAGGATCTTTTTGAGCAGTCACATCACCTACATAGTGGCCACCTACAATACCACCATGGGCTTCTTCCATAATATCCATGTGCTCATGTTTTAATACACAGTGACGTAACACTTCATCTCTGCCTAACTTGTAGAGGTAACCACTAATTAACATAAACGGTGTCATGCGTATAGCAAGTTGTTTCTTTTCTAATGCCTTCATTCCTTTTGGTGCCATACCAGTTCATAAAAAGACAGTCATGTCTTCTAATTCCATTGGTGTGCGTTGTAATCTATATAACTGTGCATCTGGCATGGTTTCTTCAATTGTCTATGATTCTTCTCCTAAGTGAATTCTAGACAAGTGGTCTGGTCCAGAATTACTTTTCCCTGGCTTCACCACAACTGTGAAGTCAAAATATTGAAATAGGAGTGCCCATCTGCATATGCGCCCTTGAAAGACTGGTATTTTCACCAAATACTTCAATGCCATGTGATTTGTATAAAACACAAATGATGTTGCTAACAAGTATTGTCAAAACTTGTGCAATGCATAGATCATTGAAAAATCTTCGCGCTTTATAGTTGTATAATTCCTTTCAGCAGGAGTCAACTTCCTACTAGTAAAACAAAATTGGATGATCTATAATACCTTCTCCAGGTTGAGCTAACATGGTGCCCAATGGCCATGCGCCATAAGCATCCACATGCACATGAAATGGTTTATCCCGTGAGAGGAAAAACACAGAATAGGACGCAGTAGTAAGTTTCTCTTTTAATATCTCAAATGTGCACGCTGCTGCGGTTCTCCCCAATAAAATGTACCTTTCCCTTTTAGTAATTCTTCCAAGGGTGCAGCAATTTTGGCATACCCTTTGATGAAATTTTGATAGTAACCTGTATGACCCAAAAATCCATGCACCTCACTTTGACTAGTAGGCGCTTTCAGGCCTAGAATGACTGCAACCTTAGCTGGATCAACCAGCAACCCTTCCTTGCAAATTATATGCCCTAAAAATATTCCAAAAGGTGTAGCAAATATGCACTTCTTGATGTCTAAAGAGATACTCAATTTTTTGCATCGTTCAAACATTAAGCGCAGATTGTCACAATGATCTTTCACAAGCCCATATACTATCTAATCATCTAGATAAACCTACAAAAAGTTGTGAATAAAATATTTGAATTCCTGAACTATTGTACGCGAGAATACAGACAGGTGACATTTTTTCAATCCAAAAGGCATCACAGTATAGGAAAAGTTGCCCCAATTCAGTAGTAAATGTAGTTTTTTTCCTGATCCTCCTGAGCAATCCTAACTTGATGATACCCAGAAAAACCCATCTGTGAAGGAATATATTTCGCACCCTACAACTCCCTTTAGCATTTCCCTCAGTAAATGGCGTAGGGATGTGTTTGTTACACATGCAACATTTAGCTCCATATAGTCCACACATATTCTAATTCATCCATCCTTCTTGATACTGATCACCATTGGACTAACCCATTCTGACTCATAAAGGGGCTTGATAATTCCAAATTTCAACATTTTATCAATTTCTTCTTTTACCTTTTCGCGTAAATTAGGATTCATTCTGTAAGGTCTCTTTCTCCCAGGGCATGCACCTTCCTTAAGCTTTATCTTCATTTCATCAAGTGATCCATGTATGCCTTTAAGTTCATGATACCTGCAAGGGAATAAGTCCTGATAATCCCTGAGTAACTCAATGATCTCCACCACCTATGAGTTTGACCAGTAGTCTCCGATGATGACCTTCCTTAGGCTCAACCTCCGATCCTATATTGATATTTTTTATCTTCATTGGTTCATGGTATGCACATTTATCCTTATCTGCACTATCCAAGACCTTGTGCCCCTCATGTGAATGGTCAATATCTAAATTTTCAACTTCTCCTCATCATCTGCAATGTACACTATATTACCTTTTTCTTTCTTAAGAAAAGCACAATAAAGCAATATGGCTTCTTCTCCTTCTTCAAAATGTACACCTGATTCTGTCTCACCCTTTAATTCCTATATGAGTTCCTTCACCTTTGCACTATCTCCAATGGTTAACCACTTGAAAATTTTTAATGCCTCTTCTATTGGAGGTTGGGAAGAAAAATAGTCAAAGGTTTGGATCATTCCTAAAGTCAAATTTTTCCAATTCCCAGTCTCTCTATGTAGTTATGCATACACATACTAGGTGCGTGCACATCCTTGTAGAGTAGAATACAGTCTATGCACATAGAGTGAAGGTGGTAATGTTTCCTATCCCCATGTCTAGAGTTTCTCACACTACTGAATGTGATGATGAGAAGGTTGATCACCATTATAAGTAGATAGGGCAATTTTGATCTCCTTACACTCCGTAAGATTATCTCTATGAACTACCCACTAGCATGCTGCTGTCCCGTGTAAGACATATGCTAACATATCTCTTCTCTTGACATGGTCTATGCACTTTTCTTCCATGGCTTCCAAAAATATAGGAAGATTTTCTACTCCTGTATACCACGATACTACACCACCTATCCGTCAAATAGAACGAAGTCCCTTCTTATGCACAACCATGTTTTTCTACCTCGCGTCCTACTAGTTCATATGTACCATAAGCCTAATTATCACAAGCAATACTCATAGTATCACTGATAGAATGAGAATCCTCCCATTGTAGGATGCCTTCATTTGATGGCTCATTGACCTCTAGATCCTGAAAAGCGCAGACATAGATCTTGTTTAAGTCCTCCTATATTAGAGGCTCAACATATGGTGTAGATTTCCCATCTGTCAAAGGTATCACAACCCTTTCCTCCTTTTCCTCAATGCTGATATACCCCTTATTGAATCTCAAGTAAGTGTTATTCACATAACACCAAGGGCGTCCAAGCAAGACTAGAAAACTATCTTCTTCCGCAAGTGCTAATACCTCAAAATCCCCAGTGAACTTGGCCCCTTGTATAGTTATAGACACATCCTTCAAAACTCCTATGGGACTTGCCTTAGTTCAGTTAACCATAAACAAAACATTAGATGATGGCTATAGCGGGGGTCTCCCCATTTGTACCCATGCATCTAACATAAGCACATTTACTTCCACACATGTATCTATCAAAATATTGCTCAACAACCATCCATCCACAACAACATTCAAGGTAATTTCCTTGTCATAGTCAATCCTATCAGGGGGAATATTTTCATGTAGGATCTACCATCCTGTCTTAATACTTGCACGTGGAGTTTTCCCTTTTAACAAAATTCCTACTAGTGGGATGATGTTCTCCTAGCACAAAATTTTGCATACTTATCTCAAATCATTGATATCAGTTTGGACTATCTTTGATGCTTTCTTTTGCTCCTTTAAGTACTGTATTTCACCCTAAAGATTCCTTAGCACTTGCATGGTATCCTCATAAACCTCGTTCTGATGAGCCAGATCTAGGTACCTTACATGAAAAACATCCACCTTGGTGATCGTAGGCTTCTAGTACGATGCCTCTCTTGCACGTGCCACTTCAGTGCATGTGGTAATATTTACAATTAATGCCTCAGGTTATGGTGTTATCTTGGGAAGCCACTGATTTTCCTCCACACATTGGATCCTAACCATCCATGTGCCTTTGTTCTCCTACTTATGTTGTTTACTAAGATGCTCATAAAAGTTCAGGAACTCCTCATAGTTATGATTCAATACACAAAAAGAACGTGGAACATTCTAGGGACATTTGTGCCTATAATGATCAGGGGATTCACATGTATAGATTGTTCCTTGAGGAAACTCACTTTTTCCTCCACCATGGCCTCATCCTCGATATCCATGTCCTCTTCCATGACCTTTTTCAAAACGGCCCTCATTCCTTTCATAGTGTGTTTGATTATGATTCCAATCTTGGTGCTCATTCTTACCCTTAGAATTATCTATTACACTTTTCTGTCATACCCCAATGTCTATAGCATCCTAGATCTGACCAATCAATTGACAATCCTTAGTATCATGGGTCGTGGACCTGTAAATTTTACAAAAGTTGGATACATTCTTCCTTATCACATGTTGTAGCAAAGGACAGTGACTAGCATCATGATTCAAATGAAAGATCTCACAGTCCAATAGTAATGAGTGTACTTTTCTATGAGGACAACTATCCTTGGTGTGAACTTTTATTTCACAAACTGTACACCAAATTCCTGAGCATGTTTCGTGGGTTAAATTTGTTGATAGCTTCTCTAAATGTTTAGCCATAGCTGTAATATGTGCCTCTAAGAATGGAATAATGCCAATGTTAATCCTCCCAACTACCTCAGCATGGAAATATACTTCCAGTGATTTGTGCGGATCAATGTATGTCTTATGTGATAGTGCTCTTCTGAATGGTGTAATCAATCCTCCAACGAACCATTGTGCATGTTGGATGGCATGAATATAATAAGAAAGCTTAGATAGAAGTGTCTTAAAGTGGGCATCATACTCACGTACACTCTTAATGGTGCCCTACTTGATATCTTTGAGCAAGCTGATACTTTTTTGCTCAAATTCTGGGATATAGAAATCTTTTAAGAAAGCATCCTTCAACGTTGCATAATCCACACAAGTTTGATCAGGGTTAAACTTCCTATACTAGCTTTGTGCTCATCCCTGCAAGGTAGTAGTGAATTAACTTGCCTTGTGCTCAGCATCCATGATCCCTTTCATGTGCCATAAGATTTCACACATGTGCACATGCTCAACAACATCCTCTATGCATCTATACTCTCGAAGATGAAGAGAAATCTCCATATAAATTTTCCATGGTTGCTGCAGACCTTTACTACCTTATCCAGAACCTCATGTGTTTCCTCTACCTCCAAAACCACCAAATCCACCAAAACTAGAACCACTTATACCTCCAGACCCTCCAACTATAGCTGGAATAGAACCTATAGATGTACTCCCTTGTGCTCTGATAATAGTACTATACTGAACCCCTATAGTTTGTGAGGTAGTTCCACTTCCAGAGGTGAACCCAAAATTTAGTGCACTTACATTCTGTGTAGATGATGTGCCTAAAAACACACCTCTGAATAACATTAAAGCTGTCTATCCTTCCATTGATGTAATTTCTCTCTTGCTTCCCAAACTTGATTGTTGATTACTGGACTTATTAGATATTAAAAAACCTAGCGCAAGGGCTAGGTCACCAGGTGGATTAAGATGCGCGCTCATGGCCCAAGTAGTCTTTGCTGACATACTTCTACACGAGGCCAAGGGGGATCTCTATCATGCTTTCCAAGATGGGGGAGTTCCTGATGCTCTGGCTCCATGTCTTCTATGTGAGATTTAAATCCTTCACGAGTCATCTCTCTCCTCAATGCCAGACTTTTTGTAATGGTACGCTGCTTCTCTATCTCCCTCTCATGTACCTCATTATACTTAAGCCTCCTTTCCTCTCTCTACCTTTCTGTTGCTAGGTCTGCCATCTTTTACCGAACCTATTCCTGCCCTCACGCACAGTGAGGTTTAGTTAGTCATCAGTTTACTCTCTAGGTTTAAAGTTACCATCAATATTTTGATCACCAGTGGAATTCCTTGCAGATATATTCCTCTAGGATACCACCAAAAATGGAATTTAGCTACCTCTGGGTAAGAATACATTAAAATCAAATATTCCAGAATATAAATATTTAGAACACCACAAAACCACGTATCAATAGCATGAGTCCAGATTATGTCAACATCATAAAGGGCCTAAAATTCTTCATGTGTCTAGAAAAGTGCGCAATACCTCCAATTCTACTTAGATGCATACGTAATCAGCCACTCATATAAATCTACTGGAAAGATGGTAAAAAATCTCTCATATAAGCTATCATATAGATTATGTTCTACCCAAGTGCATGTATTAAACTCAAATCCACTACTGAACCACCGTGCATATTCTTCCTCCAGATCACGTATCCACTCCTCAATACTTGCTAGAGTTAACTAGTATGTTTTCATTACAAACCATCCTAAAAATAACTAAAAATAGAGGTCCCAGTAATGTAACCAATGTTACAGCCTAGAATTACCAGATAACACCCTAGTCACGCTGGCACATCACTCATCCTAGACTGAGCACTCACCTGAAGCACACAAAGGTATTAGGTCCCTCTTTAGGGTTGCTATAGCAGGATGTTAACATAATGAAGGAATAAAAATATAGATCCATAACTAATCCATCATTAATAATGTCATTTTATACCAATGCGTATGGATCTGATACAATAATCCCCTTATATACCTATATATATATATATCTCTATCTATGTGATTTACATCATATATATAGGGTGGAGACTTTCCCTTCACCATTTCTCTATTCTAAACATAGGCCGCATGCTATTAGTATCCACATGCCATTTATAGGCATAGCCACACATACAAGTGTGCTATATATAGAGCTCTTATAGTTAACTGAAGTGACAATCCTATTCTTAGCTTGCCTCCATGCAAAACAAGATTTGATCCAATCCTCTAAAGATAGACAATGCATGGTATGCATGTACTTGCATCATTGGCGTGTTCCACACACCATCTTCTAAAAATAGGTCTTCATGCTCAAAATAGGATGAGTCCTGAATGCTGAACTTTCCCTCTGCATGTGTGTTCTTCCTATCCATTCGCACCCTTAAACCTAGCCTACTTTCCCATGTGGAATTATTGTGTGAATTCTATCAAGTGTTCTTTGATCAATAACAGGTGCTTCATATGCAAAATTTTCTTTCCAGGATTATATGCCTCCATTGTTATCTAATGTTTGCTTCCTCTTGTTTTCCATTTTATGCCTTTGTTTGCAGGTTTTTCCCTATGATTTTTCTTATATGCAAATTGTATGATTTTTTCCACTATGGTCTCGATTTTTTTATGACATCATGAGTGATGTCCCATGTTTACAACCCACTTTTGTGGTCTACATTATCTTCTTTCTTGGTAGCTTACACATTGGTTTCTATATGCATGCTTATCTTGTTTACACTAACAATTATCTTCTATCCACTAGTTGTATGTGCCTTGGATTTTACAAAGCACATTCCCTTCTGCATACCAGTATTAGTTCATCATGGGGTCCAATTTTGGGCCGCATCTTCCTAGTAATGTCACATGCACCCCAACCGAGGGGGGAATATATTGGCTGAATCAGTCTACCCCATTCAGTAGTTTACAGCCATAGTTCAATAGTCTACAATCATAGTTTAGTACAATACAACATATGGTCATCACAATTTATAGACTTAGACATGGCTTAGAATCCAACTTGGGTCCTTACTTCAGCATAGACACTAGCACCCAAAATCAGACTCGGGTTTGTAGGTGCTTCTGTCCCTTCCTGGGCACCTGAACCCAGGGGGAAGATACATATATTTTTTTAGTTCAGCATTTGCGCATAGGATTTTCAAAGGGAAAGCAATCCTTCAGAACTAGGAAATCACGTTTGATCACACCTATTTGCATTGGATTGGAATTGTACACAACATATGTAGAGGTATTTTTACTTTGAAAAGTAGTTAAAGGTTGGAGAATTAAACTATACCTTTCTCCCTACACTACTTCTATCGTGGCATGATATCACCCTAAAAACTTGGTCCTCATTGACATTTTCAGGATCCTTTCTACACTCTTTTACTCATCACGAATCAGGTGCACATGTCCCTTTTTCATATTTTCAGCATTTTACATGCATTTTATACATCTATACAACATGTTTGACTACTTATTCATTCTTATCTTTTGTAGGTCCATCCTTATGGGAAGTGGTAGTCAACATCAACACATAACAAACATTGTCATAGCCAATAGGTATAACATCAATAATCTACACGTGCATTTTCCACCCTAGGGTCATTATCATCACTTTTCTTTTTACTTTCTTTTCTTTAGAATCTATGCTTCACACTTTTTATCATTCCAAACTCTCGTTGTCTCAACATGCTCTTAGACATCGATCTACATGCTTATCAGGTACACATCTCTATCTACTTTATGTTACCAATTTTTTACTCACCAACATAAAGTGCGAGTAAATGTAGACACAAAATCATGCTCTTGGGTACATATTATGTCTTAATCACATAATACTATTCATATTATTATTATGGGAGACAATTACTAGTTGATAATTATACTTGACCTCTTAGCTTCCCTTCTAGTCTCCCTTTTTACATTACACACCTCACTGCCTAGTCTAACTCTTCACATTTCACCTTTTCTAGCTCTGGACACTAGTACATAGCCAAGACATCAGTACCTAGGTGCCCTCATCCCATCTGTGTGCACTAGAAATCTTTGCATTTAGCTTGTTTATTTTTTGGTCCTTTCTAGCCATTGGGCATCCTTATCTCTTAGGGGTTGGCCTTTTAGTGATCAATTATGAAATTTAAACAAGAGAAGCATATAAATATAAAGTTATGTGACCGAATTAAAGAACCAATCTCTAAGCATCTATACTATAACCTAAGGTTTCATCTCACAAGCATCTAAGAGTATCATTGCATCCATCTAACACCATTAAAAGGGAAAAGAGTTGGTTTTATACATCACATGCATAGGAGGGAAGTTCATTTTATTCCATGCACACATTTATTACATATTATTACATCTAGCTACTTTTCTCATCAAGTGTGACATGCACAAGAGCCACCTAGGGCGCAATTCCAAAAATACATACACACATAGAACTACATTGGGTCTGAGATGTAGTACAACACTTAGTCATAAGATCACCATTGTGTGACATATTAGCCATAGACAATAAGGGTTTAAGATCAACCAATGACACTAAAAAATTTGACTTTTAGACTTCATGTGTAGACCCTAGCACCTAGGAAGGGATCCTAGTGCCTAGGCATCACAGTACCACTCCAGGTGCCCCAATCCCTACTCTTGTACTTCTACATTTTTTTGGGCTCAGCCGCAACCTCTTATGTTCCATTTTGACCTATCATCCATCTTCACACACCTCCAAAATATTTACAAAATCAACTAAGTGATATAACTCTCTCTTGAACTTAGTTTTTTACATTCATTTCTTGTTGTTTGAGTCATCTAGTGTACTTTAATGACATATCTACTTCTTGTTACACATCTTATTATTTAACAAAGTAATTCTATCCATATAGTTATTTTTGTTAAATCAATTATTTGTCTTCATATTTCCTTTCTTCTTCTGAGGGATAACCTATAAATTTAACAATAAACACTTGTACTAACTCTTGTTAAATTATTATTCCTGTTGATATGTGGGAAATTATAGAAACTAGGAGGGGGGTGAAGCAGTGTCAATTCAAATTTTGAGAGACAATTCAAGCTGATTTACTTTTTATTATAAAACAAAAACACCATTCACAAAGACAATCAATAGGAGAGAACATAAAGACACAAGATTTAATGTGGGAAACCCTTGAAGGGGAAAAACCCACTGAAACCAATGAATTGACTTGGATAAAATTATCCTGTAAATATTACAAATATTTCACAGTTGAGCATTCACTCAACATGAAGCTACAACTTTAATAATTATTCAAGTTTCCACTTGACCTGTTGGTACCCAAATTTGTTCTCCTTTTTAGTCTAAGTGGCATCAAAGATATGGCATGAAGCTTGAAGACAGATGGATCATGGTGTGTGTCATTTTGTAGCTGGGGATATGATCTAACTGGCACTCAGATTTGTGGAGAGATGGATAGCACTCAAATAGGACTTGATCTTGTCCTAACTGTTTTAGGTTGTGCCTTTCAACCAAGGTAAGAGAACCTATTTTGTAACCCTCAAATGGTGAAGGAGATGAAGATATCCCTCAATTTGTGTAAATAGTATGAAGGGGCCTTGGGAAAATATGATCAACACTCCAAATCTGACTTTCACAAGTTGTCACTTCCAAATTATGGAGATACTTTCAATGCAAGGCAAGGGTTACTAAAGACATTTTGAAATCCTGATCTATTCTGCATACTTTAGCAAATGGATTTTGATCTTCTGTGGGTATACAGGTCAAAACAGGGGTAAAAAAAGGTAGGATTAGTTGTTTTGAATGATTTTTTGGGTGGGATTTTAGATAAGACAAACCAAGGTCCACCAGACTCTTTGAGGATTTCAGAAAAATATGGAGAAACTTAACAACAGAAAGTATCAAAATGGTTAATCATCCCTTCAACCAGGATATGTGCATCAAATGGAGGCCCAGATCTACACTTTTCCACACAATATTTGATCATCTATCACAAAATCTTGAGTTAGAATGAACCAATGAAGCATTTAGTAATCACTATTTAATCATGACCTAAGGTGCACCCAAAGGTTTACAAACAATCTCTGAAGTCAAGGAAGGTAAAGTGATTTTAAATTTGTTTATCTCTTTATCAGATGAAATCTCTTCTGAATGTGAGATTGCAAATGCCACTAAACTATCACAAGAAATGAGACCATGTATGATCAAGAGAGATTTTAAACACAAGACTGCAACAGGAAACAAGAAACACAAATTTGAAATGCATTCTGAAATGTAAGCATTCATAGATTTTTCCCAAAGACAACACAAAATAACTCAAAAATGATCAGATTTATCAGTAGGGGAATGTTTTGAAAAACAATCTCAGAGCTTGTTAATGGCTATACATGTGTAACCAACTTAACATGATTTGAAATCTGATACAGAGAGAGTTACATGAGTTTCTCAAGTGGTCACTTAGAGAATGGGCTTCTTCCCAGATTTTCCCATGAAATTTTTAGTTTTCCAGGGCTTTTTAAACTCTTCCAACCCTTTTTCATGAAAAATTCATGCAATATATAGCTTTCAATCTCCTTCGAGCCTTCTTTCCCAAGAAAAGAATATGCCAAAGGATCAAATTTGTTACAAAAATTCCTCATGATTTGTAGACAGGGACGTTTAACATAACACATCCAAAATTTTTCCAGTTGTCTCAAAAAGAGATGAATCATTGCAAAATTTTTGCATCATTATCCATTGTGGAGGCACATTTTTCATCTTCAAAGCATGCAGACCCCCTTCCTTTCATTATTTCATCCTTATCCCTCCAAAATTTGACTCTGTAACTTTTGGATCTGATATTTCACGTTTTTGGATGGGTTAGGGAAAAAATTCATTTCAAAAACATCTCTGATCTTCAAATTGATCCTCAAAACTGATTGCATTGGTCCTTGAAGGCACAAACGACATGAATTTGTCAAAAATTTGATGAAAATTGATGCAAAAAACTGCATCTCCAAACTTCCTGGAGCTCAAATGGCGGCCAAACTGAAAAATGCACAGTTACCGTTGATCTTCCTTTATCCTTTAATCTGAGCCCTCCATGTGTCACAATGTGATTGGAAATGGGATTGGGATCACTTTTTGACATTTTAACACTTTTGGAAAAATGTAAAAATTTGACATTTTTCTCCGCCACTCCGCCCTTTGAAAATGGGCCTGACACGTGTCCCAAAGTGGGCCCTATTGGAATCACGGACCGATTCTACACATTTCCACCTTTTTTGGAAAAAGGAAATTTTTCCAAATTATCTCCGCGGACCTGCATCTGATTTTGTCCCTGACACATGGCACAATATGACTGGATACGGAGTCGCGGCTCAATTTTAAACATTTTGCCTCTTTTTGAAAAAGGAAAATTTTCTATTTTTCCTCCACGGCTCTACCCTCCCAAGGACACGTGTCCTCACTTGATTGGCTATGGACCGCAAGTGCTCTTATTTATATTTTAACAACATTTTCCAAAAAGGAAAATTTTCACCATTTCCTCCACACTCCCACACCTCCACCTTTCCCTACACACGTGTGATTTCTGATTGGGGCTTGCGGGCTATTTTCACAAAATTTTATGCCTTTGCCAAAAAGAAAAAAATTTCAATTTTCTGCTAGCCTCCATTCCCACCTTTGATGCAAACGTGACAATGTGTCCACCTGTGATTCGCTACGGAGTTTTGGATTGTTTTGTGACTTTAATATTTTAACCAAATAAAGGCAAAAAACTTCAAAAGAACCTGACCACCTGCAATTTCCATCCTTGGCTCTGAAGCCGCCACATGTTCCATTCTGATTCGTTGTGGGCCCTAGGCATTTTCTTTGCACTTTAACTCTTTTTCCAAAATTCCTTAAGGCACAAAAATACCCACTATTTCTCATCCAATCAAAAGAGGACACGTCAGACAACATTAGAACCAATCAGAGTAAAGCGGAGCCATGGGACCAAATTCACCCTTTTGCCAAAAAGAAAAAAGTGATAAGTTAAAACAATTTTCCGCCATCCCTTGGCAATTAGAACAAGCCACATTTCCAATGAATGCTGAAGAAGAAATTGACAGGAAAATGACGCCTGTCTGACCATCAAAACACAGAAAATGCCAGGGATGCCCTAGAATTCAATTTTTTCACTAAGGACGACAAATTTCTCAAAATTGAACCAACTGAAACATGTTTTCAAAGCATTTTTGATCATGGAATTTGATTTTCAATGGCATACAAGTGCAAATCAATCAATTTTAAACTTCCACGATTGGGCAAAAAGGAAAAAATGATAGAGCCCGCAGATTTTGGAAAAATTAGGGCACAAAACAGGGCACACATGTAGATTTCTTTCAAATTGGGGAAAAACAACAAGTTTGTGAGCATTTCAAGGCATTCAACTAGGGGAAAATTTGTAGACCACCAATTTGAGAGAAAAACATTTCAGAGCACGTAGAATGAAGGAAAAATTTAGGGCAAAATGGTGCAAGCTCAAAAATGGCACCAACATCGGCTCCTGCTCGGGGATGGGCACTCCCAGTGAGTGCCACAAGAACAAAAGAAGCAGACCAAGTGCCAAAAACAACCATTGGGCAATGGAGTCAAAAATGTAGGGTAGAAAAACCAAGACCCAATCGACAAAAAATGGCTGCCAAGAACAGGGCAAACCACAAACCGACAAAAACAGCAAAAACAGAGCCAAAAAACAAATACTATACACTATACAAGTGGTGCATACCTCAAATTTGGGGATTAATCCAAGAAATGCTTCAAATGCCTACCATTAATAGGTAGTTCAAGCAATTCCCCATCTAAGTCCTTGAGAAAAAAGGTATTTTCACCAATTCTGATATCAATGGAGTAAGGGCCCATCCACAATGCATCAAATTTACCATGTTTTCCCTTATCTTCATGCCTTGCTATCCCACAACAAAACCAGATCTCCAACATTGAAGGCCCTAGGAGTGACCTTCTTGTCAAACAACCTCTTCAACTTCTCTCTAAATATGACATGCCTTTGGTGGGATGCTCTTCTTTCTTCATCCAGCTCAACAATCTGATTAATCCTTGCTTCATATGGACTGACCTCTTGATCTTCAAGTTGTTGAACAAACTGAAATGAAGATAATTGTAGATGTAAGGGCAACAGAGCTTGAGTTCCATACACCAACTCAAATGGGCTCTTACCAGTAGCTATTTTGGCAGTGATTCTATTAGCCCAAACTACAAATTTTAGTTGTTCACCCCATTTTCTCTTGTTCAACTCCAAGGTTCTCCTAATGATCTTCAACAAGTTCTTATTGTTGGACTCAACTTGTCCATTCCCTTGAGGGTTATAGTTTGAAGCATAAGTTAGATTGGTTCCATACTCCTTGCACATTGCCATCAAGGGTTTAGCTCTTGAAACACATGGCATTATCAGCAACAATCTTTACTGGCACACCAAATCTACATATGATGTGATTCAACAAGAAGTCCATAACAACTTGGTGTGTTACTTTCTTGGTGGGGATTGCTTCTACCCACTTGGTGAAGTAATCTGTGGCTACAAGGATCCACTTATGTCCAGACACTAGAAGGGTCTGAAATCTCACCAATGAAGTCCATCCCCCATTGTTTGAAAGGAGCCTCAATTGATACAGGCTGCAAAGGAAGGGAGCCTAAAGCTTTCATTCTTCTAGAGAAATGCTGGCAGCTTTCACATTTTCTAACCAGCAGGGTTACATCTTTGAAGAGAGTAGGCCACCAATAACCAACTCTCAAAATTTTGTGTGCTGTAACCCTTCCAGCAAAGTGTCCTCCACAAACTCCCCCATGGAAATCAACAACTATTTTGGGAGCTTCATCTTCAGTTACACATTTCAAGAGGACACCTTCAGGGTTCTTCCAAGCCAGCCCTAAGTTAGTAATGATGTACTTTTGAGAAGCCAATTTGAGGGATCTTTTTATGATTTTTATTTAAATGATCAAGGTAGCATAGGTGTCTGAGGTAAAATATTACATCCTTGTACCACTCAGAACTTACCAACTTCTCAAGAACATATGCCCTTTCTTCCTCTACTTCATTCACTTCCACAGTCTGCAAGTTTCTCTCAGCCATGAGCTTAGCAAGACCCAAACCTCTCACCAACTTTGTGGTTTGGATATCCATGTCATATTCCTATAGTTTGTTCACCCATCTACATCTTTTTCTTGAGATCTCCATCTCTGATAAGATGTCTTTTACCATGGTGTGGGGAACATAAGCAACAACTTTTGAACTTAAGATTATAAGGCCTGAAAACCTTTGTTTCTTTCACCAAGGAAAATGCTTGTTTTTCCATGATTGTGTATTTTAACTCAACAACTTGTAAAGCCTTGATAAAGAAGGCAATAGGCCTCTCAACCCCATCTTCATCCTTCTGCAGCAAAAATAGATGCAATGGTATTTTCAGAAGCAAAGGAGAAGATTTGGAAAGGCTTCTTGTAATTCAGAGCTGCCAAGATAGGTGCATGTTTCAATGCTTCTTTGATTCCTTCAAAATCCTGAATAGAAGCCTCCTCCCATTTGATAACTTGGTCTTTCTTTAACATGCATGTAATAGGAAGAGTCAATTCAGAAAAATTAGACACAAACCTTCTAATGAAATTGATCTACCCAAAGAAGGATTGGATGCCCTTCTTTGTTCTTAGAATTGGAACCTTGCTGATTATATTCTACCCTCTCGGGGTCAATCATGACACCAACCTTTGAAACATATATGACCAAGCAGCTTGGCCTTATGCACTCCAAAATGTCACTTCTTTGGATTCAAGAGAGATGTCCAAATTCTCTACAATCTGATCAACATTCTTTCCAAGAGCTACAAGTGATCTCTTCTACTCCTTGAAAACACAGTCACATCATCCTAATAAACTGCAATGAAGTCATTTATGTAACCAACAAAAGCAACATCCATTGCTCTTTAGAAATTAGCTCCAACATTCATAAAACCAAAAGGCATTCTTACATAGACATATGTTCCCCAAGGAGTGGTAAGGGCAGTTCTAAATCTTTCTGACTCCTTGACAACAACTTGGTTGTAGATAGAGAAACCATCCAAGATGGACAAAAATTTAGATCCAGTCACTAACTGCAACATGTTTTCCATGTTTGGAAAATGATAATTTTCTTTCAATAAAGCTCTATTTATATTTTTGAAGTCTACACAAATTCTGATATCTCCAGTTTTCTTTCTGATTGGCACAAGGTTTGCAACCCAAGATAAATACATTTTGGGATAAATGATCCCTCCCTCCTCCAGTTTCTTCAATTCATCTTGCATCTTCATGGAAAGGAGTGGATTAATTGGCCTCTACTTTTTTCTGAATGGTTTGGTATTTGTTTCAAGAGGAATCTCATGTTGAAACAAACCTTCTCTATATGCTTTTAGCTCTGAATAAGACCAAGCTAGATAGTCTTGGTATTTCTTCAATAGTTGAACATAGAACTATTTTTCCTCTTTATTTATATTATTTCCCAACCAAACTTTTCTTGGTTTATCATTAGTGCCCAAGTTATAATCTTCCAAATCCCTTGAGGTAGACATGTTTCTATTGATGATGTAATCAACATCGTCAAAATTTGACTCAAGTGTAACAAGACCTATAGGAATGGTGTTAGTTTTCAATTGGATGATAGCCTTTTCAAACAAAGTCTCTCTTCCTTTAGTCACACATACCATTGGTTCCCAATAAATATTTTTATTTGCAAACTCACCTTGATTTTGTAAGAACCTTTACAGTTGATCATCATCATTACACACTTGCAAATGCTTGATGTTGTCAGGGACAACTGGCCTAGTTAACACTTCAATATTATACTCACAATAAGGTGAAATGGTGTAATTTCAAAATATTGACCCCAACACTACCAACTTGTTAGAAACAACATTGAAACTCCTGTCATGATGCACAATGTTGAAGGAATCAAACATCGCAATTAGATCCCAAATTGCATGTTTGTATTGTTTCATCAACTGATTTTTTGTAGCATACAATTTTCTTATTTTTTTGACAACTAGCTTTGAATCTCCTTTTGCAATGATGTCCTTGACACCATACTTACATGAAATTATCAGACCCAAAAAGAAGGCTTCGTACTCGGCAATGTTGTTAGTACATTCAAAATCAAGCTTGAAGGAAAATAAAACTCTTCTAAGCTAGGAGAAATTAGAATTATACCAGCACCACTTCCAAATTTGGAGCAAGCTCCATAAAATATCAAGGTCCAAGGAGAACCTACCTGTTCAAGGAAATTTGACTGATCCATCTTGTTCTCTTTGCCATCAGCAAACCCAACAAAGTTATTAGCATCAACATCAACAAATAACACCACATAGGAAGCATTTTTGGGATCTTCAATAAGGTGTAACATCTTCTTTTCTCCATAGATCTTGACAAGACTACCCTTAATGGGAATAGTGGAAAAAGACATGTCCATTTAGACACTCCCACCAACACTTGTAGCCCATTTCCTTAATAATAACATACCCCATTTAGTAGGGAAATCAACAATCACAACATCCAATTTTAAATTCCTCCCAGGATAAGATGCAAGTTGCACCACCAAAACCTTCACACAACCAACTACCGGCACTTCTCTCAAGTCCATGGCCTTACACTTTCCATAGGCTAGTGTCACTTTGATATCTAACTCATTCATGAATTCTAGAGGCATGACATTGCATGATGCACCGAAATCAAACATACATTTGTGAAGTAGTCTATCCTTTGTGATCAAAGTTGTAAAGAATGGATCAACATTCAATTGGGAATCAACCAAGGATGTGCCCAACTATAACTCAAGTGTTTCTCCAATATCCTCTAATGTTGGTGGCGTTTCAAGGTCTACAATGATCTGAGGAGGAGTTTCAACAACGTTTACATTTATGATTGGAACACTCAATTTGATTTGGCTCAATACTTGGGCTATGTCATATGGAACACTCTTTGGCAATGCAACATTGGAATGAAGACAAGTTGATTCATTAGATGGCATGGGATTCTTGGTAGTTTGGGCATGAGGAGGAATTTAATTTTTTCTTGGGACAGAAGAGCTTGTGGCAGGTGTTTCTCTTTTAGGAGCTTATTTGGGAATACTTGTAAGAAAGGGTGTTTTAGGTTTGGCTAGAGGCCCAACTCCCTTAACAACCTTGCTCCTAGTGTTATACTCTTTCTCTTGAGCCACAACAATATTCATTAATAATTATCTATCTTCCTCCGAAGGGATACCACCATCATACTTCTTAATCATCAAATCTCTTAAGTATTCAAATTCATTGTTAGGAATCTCAAAATATTACACTACATCTACCACAAGAGTATGAGAGGGAAGAAGGACTTGTTCCCATTTGATGTAATCCCAAAAGGTTGCAGCTATCCTTGCACTTATTACCTCAGTTGTTTCTCCTTCTTGTGAGCTTGAAGAACAGCCCACCATGCAGATACCATCATCATTATTAGCTTCACCATATTGCTAGTCCACTTCACATGGAGGATGGGGCAGAAAACAACTATCATACCAATTAATATCAACAACTTCCTCAACAACATCAACCCTAGCAGTTAGGGGAGCATGTTACACTCTTACTTCACGTGCTTGAGGATGTCTATTTATAGAGCCCATGGGTCCTTTCCCTCTATCATTAGATCTCTGATCACCCATAGGATGATTGGAAAATCTGTCATGGTTTTGTGCTTTTTACTAACCTTGTGAAGTCTACCCAATTCCCTTCTCATCTCTTGCCAACTTGTAGGAAATCTCTTTAACAACCCCTACCAAAGTTTTCACCACTTCCTCCAAGTCTACACTCTTTCTTGCTTGAGGCTTGTCAGGGTTTATCAACTTTACACCATCTCTCTTGAGAGGTTTCCCAATGGCCTTAATGTTATTTTCAATCTGCAGTGACATGGTAAAGGCCTGCCTTAAAGTGGTAGGGTTTTTGTCTCTTAAGTAGTAGGCTGCTTTCTTATCAAATGCATCTGCATATTTGATTAAACAATATTAATCACAAGGCCTCAGATTAATATGTAGTCTTCTCAATGTCTTGTTAAATCTTGTATTAAAGTCATGCACTGATTCATTGGGGTTATTCTTGATATTTTCAAACTTAGACAAGAGAAACCTAGGATCATTCTTATCATGATATTGCAACCTAAATGCATTGTTCATTTCAGTCCAAGAGTCAAGATAATTATCAAGTAGAGCCTTGTACCAATCCCTTGCATCCTCTTATAGTGTATGAATGAACAATTTAACATACACATATTCATAATCAATCTCAAATTCCTCCATCATGTTAACAAAAATTTTTAGGTGCTGATCACCAATTATTACATTGTTACCTTGGAATTTTGGTAATCTATTTTTGACATCTTGAGGCACAACATTATGATAACCAACCATTCCCCTAAAATTTATAGGACCAAAGGTGTTAGCAACAAATGGAGGTCTAGGCTAAGCCATATTGTTTGGTGGAGGTAATCTTAGGGGTAACACAAGTTGATGAGGAGTGCGAGGTCTTTGGGGCTCAAGAATGTGGTTCACAAGATTGGTATTCTCTGGGTGCTGATTTTATTGGAAATTTTTACTAGAATTGAAACACACAAGTGCAGATTGAAGAAGGAACTCACCAGGTACAATAGAAGGACCTTTACTAGTTGAAGTAAACAAGTTTATGAGAATATTTCTTAAATCAGAATCACTAGAAGAAGAGTGATAATACTCTATTAAAGGCTGATCTCTCTCACCAATGGATATTCCTTTGCTTGGTGTCTGACCTTCAACAACCTTCCAAACTTTTCTTTCCTCTAAAATTGTCTTTCCCAATTCTTGAAATAACTTGTTACTTGGGTCCCTCCTTAAGAGAGATCTTCTTCCTTCTAGGTTTGTATAGATTAGCAACACCAAAAAATAAATGACAGAAAGCTAAGACACTGGTATTTATCAAGATCAAAATAACATGAAGTCGCCACTAAGGAATTTTACCCTAGTTGTGCAAATGCACTAAAATACTCTGTCAAATACTTATTAGCACTGAAAATCTTGCCAAAATTTATAGATCAGATCTTCCTTTTCTTGAATCTATCAACCAAAAATGCAAATGAAGTACAAATACTACTAGAAACTAATAAAATTGCAGACATATTTTGAAATCTTTACATACACCTTGCAAATCTGAGTATAATGATGATTTAACAATATATTTACAGACAAAAATTGCAAGAGACGTTACCAGGGTTTGATATGCATTCAAATATTTCAAATATGGATGCACATGGATCAAATTGAACTAAGAATGTCCTCAGCAATGGTGCCACTCATGTTGATGGGATCAAAATAATATAAAATAGAAGCAGATTAACAAATTAGGTTGTATATTACATTTTCTTCCTCGGCAATGGTGCCACTGGTGTTGGTACCCAAATTTGTTCTCCTTTTCAGTTTGAGTGACATTAAAGATATGTCATGAAGCTTGGAGATAGATGGATCATGGTGTGTGGCATTTTGTAGCTGGGGATATGATCTAAATGGCACTCAGATTTGTGGAGAGATGGATAGCACTCAAATAGGACTTGATCTTATCCTAACTGTTTTAGGTTGTGCCTTTCAACCAAGGTAAGAGAACCTATTTTGTAACCCTCAAATGGTGAAGGAGATGAATATATCCCTCAATTTGTGTAAATAGTATGAAGGGGCCTTGGGAAAATATGATCAACACTCCAAATATTACTTTCACAAGTTGTCACTTCCAGATTATGGAGATACTTTCAATAAAAGGCAAGGGTTACTGAAGAAATTTTGAAATCCTGATATGTTCTGCATACTTTAGCAACTGGATTTTGATCTTCTGTGGGTATACAGGTCAAAACATGGGTAAAACAGGGTAGGATTGGTTATTTTGAATGATTTTTTGGGTGGGAGTTTAGATAAAACAAACCAAGTTCCATCAGACTCTTTGAGGATTTCAACAAAATATGGAAAAACTTAATAGAAAGTATCAAAATAGTTAATCATCCCTTCAACCAGGATATGTGCATCAAATGGAGGCCCAAATCTGCACTTTTCCACACAATCTTTAATCATATATCACAAAATATTGAGTTATAATGATTCAATGAAGCATTTAGAAATCACTATTTAATTATGACCTAAGGTGCACCCAAAGGTTTACAAACAATCTCTAAAGTCAAGGAAAGTAAAGTGATTTTAAATTTGTTTATCTCTTTATCATATGAAAGCTCTTCTGAATGTGAGATTGAAAATGGCACTAAACTATCACAAGAAATGAGACCGTGTATGATCAAGATATATTTTAAACACAAGATTGCAACAGGAAATAAGAAACACAAATTTGAAATGCATTCTGAAATGTAAGAATTCACAGATTTTTCCTAAAGATAATACAAAATAACTAAAAAATGATTAGATTTATTAGCAAGGGAATGTTTTGAAAAACAATCTCAGTTCTTGTTAATGGCTATACATGTGCAACCAACTTAACATGATTTTAAATATGATATAGAGAGAGTTACATGAGTTTCTCAAGTGGTCACTTAGAGAATGGGCTTCTTCCCAAATTTTCCCATGAAATTTTTAGTTTTTCAGTGATTTTTAAAACTCTTCCAATCTTTTTACATGAAAAATTCATGAAATATATAGCTTTCAATCTCCTTCAAGCCTTCTTTCCCAAGAAAATAATATGCCCAAGGATCAAATTTGTTACAAAAATTCCCCATGATTCGCAGACAAGGATGTTTAACAAAACACGTCTAAAAAGTTGCCAGTTATCTCAAATAGAGATGAATCATTGCAAAATTCACATCATCATCCATTGTGGAGGCACATTTTTCATCTGCAAAGCATGCATACCCCCTTTCTTTCATTATTTCATCCTTATTCCTCCAAAATTTGACTTTGCAACTTTTGGATCTGATATTTCATGTTTTTGGATGGTTTAGGGCAAAAATTCATTTCAAAAACATCTATGATCTTCAAATTGATCCTCAAAACCAATTACATTGGTCCTTATAGGCACAAACGACATGAATTTGTCAAAAATTTGATGGAAATTGATGAAAAAAATGCATCTCCAAACTTCCTGGAGCTCAAATGGCGGCCAAACTGAAAAATGCATAGTTACCATTAATCTTCCTTTATCCTTTAATCTGAGCCCTCCACGTGTCACAATGTGATTAGAAATGGGCTCAGGATCCTTTTTGAAATTTTAACACTTTTGGAAAAATGTAAAAATTTGACATTTTTCTCCGCCCCTTTGCCCTTTGAAAATGGGCTTGACATGTGTCCCAAAGTGGGCCCCATTGGAATCACAGACCGATTCTACACATTTCCACCTTGTTTCGAAAAAGGAAAATTTTCCAAATTATCTCCGTGGGCTCACATCTCCAATTTTGGGAAATCATCATCATCAAAAAGTGAACCTAAACCATCATAGGCTTGAGAGAGTGCATCTGTATTGACATGCTTCTTTCCTGGCCTATCTATAATATCAAATTCAAATTCTTGTAGAAAAATTATCCATCTTGCTATCCTCCCTGATGGGTTAGGCTTATTGACAATATATTTTAGAGCCTGATGATCTATTACAACTATAAATTTCTTCCCTAGCAAGTAATTCCTAAACTTCTTTATAGGAAAAATGATAGCTAGAGCCTCATTTTCAGTTATAGTATAATTTACCTTAGCACTGCTCATTTGTCTGCTCCCAAAGTAAATTGGATGATCATTCCCATTTTCATCCTTTTGGCTCAAAGTACTTCCTATTGCTACATCTGAGGCATCAGTATACACAATGAATGGCTTGCTCCAATCTGGATTCTTTAAAATAGGTGAAGACACCAGGGCTTCCTTCAGTTGTTCAAAAGCTTCATGCGCCTTATTTCCTAGTTCATAAGTAACATCCTTCTCCAAGAACTGGGTTAGTGGCTGTGAAATCTTTGAGAAATTCTTGATGAACCTTCTATAGTAACCCACATGGCTTAAAAATGATCTCAACTTACTTCTATTCATAGGAAATGGTAACTCTTTGATTTTTGAAACTTTATCAGGATCAGTACTAATACCATCTCTGGATACAACATGCCCTAACAAAATGCCTTTAGAACATCCAAAGACACACTTTGTAGGGTTTAGTGAGGCTTGTGCTTCATCTGACCTTTGAAATGTTGTCTCCATCTGGTGTAGGTGGTCCATCTTTCTCCCATAGATGCAAAAATCATCTAGAAATACTCTAATGAAGTTCCCAATGTAGGGTTCAAACACCCTATTCATCAAGCGTTGGAACGTTGTTGGAGCATTACATAACCCAAAAGGCATAACTCTATAAGCAAATGTTCCCCAAGGAGTGGTGAACGTGGTATTCACCTGATATTTCTCTTCTATATGAACTTGGTTGTATCCGCTATATCCATCAGCAAAACTATAGCACTCCTGGCTAGTTACTTTGTCTAAAATCTAATCTGAGAATGGAAGAGGGTAATGATCCTTCTTTGTTGCCTTATTGAGCTTCCTATAATCAACACAAATATGTAGCTTCCCATTATTTTTTATTGAGATCACAATGGGAGAAACCCATTCTGAATTCTCCACAGCAAATATAAATCCTGCATCAAGCAACTTATCTATTTCTTCTTTTATAGTCTTGGAAAAATTAGGATTCATTCTATATGGCATTTGCTTTATGGGCTTAGCACCATCTATCAGCTCAATAGAATGTTCTACCCAACTTACTGTTATCCAAAATTCACCCCCAGGGTAAATTTTGATAACATGCATTAGATTCTCAAGTCCCAGGCAGATAAATTGATTCAGGGCAAAAAGTCATGTTTCTAGTGTCCCTTCAGAAATTTTTCTAACTCTCCCGTCCAGGTTGAAAAGAGCAAGCTCTGAGAAGATGCGAAGAAGTTGCAGAAGATAAGCTTGGGCCAGAAAAAAATGTGAAAATCGGCTAAGTCCTAGTCCCCGGGACAGTCAGGACATTTGGGACGTCAAGGCGCGGATCAGCCGAAAAGCCTACAGGCGGCCCAAACAGCAAAGGGACAAGTGGGACAAGAGTGCGCAAAGGACGTGAACCGGCCGGTTCGGCCGAAACAAGAAACTTCAGCACAAGGAAAAAGGGACAAGTGGGACAAATGGACGCGGCGGACGCGAAAAGCCTAGATCGGCCGAAAAGGAGAACTTTCGCACTAATTGCTTTGGGACATCTGGGACAAAGATATGCGAACCGGTCAGTTCGGCCGAAATGAGAACAAACAGTCTGAGGTAAATGGGACATCTGGGCCGCAAGGACGCGAATCGGCCGAATCGGGCGAACCGGAAGATTTTGTCCCAAGCAGCACTGGGACATCCAGGACAAATGGATGCGGTGGACGTGAAGGAGCCGAAAGGGTCGAGAACCAACCAAATCATGACACGTGTCACAAAGGAAATGGTCAAAAAGTCAAAGGGTGAGTTTTGAAGGGTCAGCCCGAACCAATGGGATAGTGCCACGTGTCCCAGCTAGGGCCCACAAGGAAATTTCAAAGGAAAGCCTGCTGAGAGGTGGAGGAGAGAGAGTTGCTCAGTGAATCAGAACCTGCCATGTGTCATCCAGGTGGCAGAGCGCGGGAAGAAATTTAAAAATCCGTTTTTGCCTGTTTTGTGCCCTAAATCTTTAGATCGACATATCTTTCGATCCAGAGCTCAGATTTGCAAGTTCTTTATATCAATGGAAAGCTTGTGAGATTCTCTACACGATTCCAGGGTCAATCTTGCATTTTGGTTCAATTTTGAGAGAGAAAATCAAGAAACACCTCTAGTACGAAATAACAAGCAGAAGTAATGCTTCAACAAACAACTTTAATGTAGCAGACAGTTCGTCGCTTCTGTTGGACAGCCCACTGTTTTGCCAGGATCCGTCGCTTCTGTCACAATGAGATGAATTGAATGCAACCTAGAGGTGGTTGGAGTAGATTTGGGTTTCCCCTCTCTCTTTCCTCTCTCATTCTTTCTATATATTGTAAAGAGGAGCTTCTTTTCAAGGGTCGAACATTTTTCTGTTTTGCCTCTCCCTTCTTCTCCTCAGGCGAATTTGTGGAGTTCGAACCTCTCATTTGAACTGTAATACTATTCTGCCTCATGGCATTCTGTAGTGTATTGTATCAATCTTTGGAGCAAGTAATGCATGTCTGTGGATGATTCTCAGCCCTCTCTGTGTTCATTTTTACATCCTCCTGGTCTTTCACTGCAGGTTCTATCATCTGTGCATGATCTTATATCACATTCAAATGGTTTGTGTTCACTGGAAAAATAGGTGTTCTTCATTCCTCGGTGCATCACCTCTATTAGCTTAGATTTATTTTATGCATCTTCTTACCTTGTCTCCTTGGTAGATTAGATTAGGTTTTGAGAAAACCCTCTGCATATTTCGTGTGCATCTGAACAGAGGAATAGGAACTAGCCTTCTCTGGAGAATCCTTTCTCATTTTTTCAAGTCCCACACTTGGAGAAAGGATTCAATGTTATGCAATCACACTGGATGCCAAAGTGATCAACCTAGAAACCTGATCTGCATCCAGGGGTGCTGTGATTTTGCACTAACAGTTTTGGCACGCCTGGTGGGACATAGAGGTCTTCCACTTCATCTTTTGCAGGTTGGTGTGTTCCTGTGAAGATTTCAGCCTTTGAAGGCACTTGCAAAGCACATCTAGCGACTCCGTCTGGTAAATAACTCATTCTCAGAGTTGCAAACCCGTTTTCCATCCATTCCCGTTCATCCTTCTTTCCATCTCTTTCATTCTTTCCCATTCCATGAGGTTGTGCAATCATGACTTCATTTCCATCATGGAATTCGCATCAACAACAGCAGTATATCACACCTCCAACATGTTTTACAAATCCTCCAAATCAGCATTTTGAGTAGATTCAAGATCAGTATGCATACACATATGAGCAACAGTGCCAAAGTCAGTTTGGCTATGAAGCTTTCCAAGAGCAAGGGTGTGCATACAATGAAGACCATCAGATCCAAGATGCTGGTCTGTTGGAGAAGATCCAAAAGATGGAGGAAAAGATGGTGCAGTCCAGAGCAACAGCTCAAATGAGAGCTTTCGGGATCGGTTACAGGACTCCTTATCCATGGGGAGGCCCTTTTCCAAGACACTTCAGCCCTCAAGAGAAGCTGGACTTCATGATAAAGATGCTGCCCCAACTTACACAATGGACAACAGAAATAGAGGCCTATAAATTCGGTGTTGAACAACCTTGTCAATGGGTAAGTTCTACACCATCATCTAGTTTTTTTCTTCCCATTACTCAAGCAGCATCATCTCATTTGGACTTGCAAATTTTAAACTCTCCATCTGCTGTCCCAAATGTTGATCCCATGTCTCCACCTCTCAGTCTTCCACCACACCTCAATTCTTCTTTCCTTTTTTCCTTCTAAACAGTCATCCCCTCCACAAGAGCTAAATGAAATACCTCCCACTCCAAAGAAACAAGAGGTTTCACCTCCTCCACCACCACAAAAAAATGTCAAATCAGTTGAGTTACAACCCATCCCTCCTCTTGCATTCCCAAATCCATGTTGGGGAGGATGACAATCAGAATGCCAGTCAAGGAAAACAACAGCAAAAAGAGAATCCAAACAAAGATGAAGAAATTCAAAGTTTGAAGAGTTGGGCTCTTAGATTTGGGATGACAAAGATCCCCTTGATGGTTAAACCTACAGAAGAGGCTAGGGTTGGAGAACAGGTGGTGGTTAGGACTGATTTGGTTTGTAGCAGAAGAAGAAGAAGATCTTGCAAGTCCCAACTTGTCCTCTAGAGGCAGCAGATTTAAAGAGTTTGACTTGAAAAAACTTCATGCTGGAGGAAGAGTTCTATCAAGAGAAAGATTGTATTCAACTAGTAGAGGAAGAAGAATTTGCTCCAAATCCAAAAGAAGAGGAGCACATTACAGCTTGTGGAGGAGAAAGTTACAGATCCAAGGGCTTTGAGCACAAAGCAGGCTACAGGAGAACCTTCAGTTCTTCTTTCTACTTCACCTCTCTCAAGTTCCAGTGCTGAAGAGGAGTTTGACCTCTCAAACTCAATGTTGAAGGGAGAAAGAAACCATGGTGCTCAAGTTACAGATCAAGAGGACACCATGGAGGAAGTTGAACATTTGCAGTAGTAGGACAGCCATGAGGCAGTTTATCTGTTTAGATTTGGAGGACTGTTTTGATGGAGAAGAGTCGGTTGAGTTTCCCACCATTCTCTCTTTCATCATCCACATTCCAAACACTTGAGTCTGCTATCATGAAGGAGAACATTCATTTGCAGCAACCTGCAACTTATAATAGCTCTTTGGAATCAAGATTGGAAGATTTTGATCTTTCATGTTCTTCATTGGAGGGAAGAGAAAGGACAGAGGAATTTCACCATTTCTTCCACACCATCCATTCAAGAAGGTCCGCAAGAAGACTCCATTCTTGGAGTTGAAAATTAGGGAAAATGGGCATACTCAAAGGATCAGACCTTGCCCAATTAGGTATTTGGCTTCATTGGAGCCAAAGGAGAAGTCACAACCAGTCATGCTTGCTTCTGAGCATGAGGGTGAGCTTACAAAGTACCAAGGATCAGCTGTCATACCTCTTCAATCCAAATGCAGAGCAACTAAAAGAGGTATTGAATTTGCCTTCAGCTGATACCTTGATGATTTGGGTGGAATACCAGCTTCTTGTTGATTTTCCACTCATCCTAACAGCCATGATCAGCTCCAAATCAATTGCATGGCTGCCACTTTTGAGAAAGGGAAGCTATTTCTCACAACCAATTGCAGGGTTTGTTTAGCTTGCTTTTGCTTCCAGTTAGAGTAGAGTGGGTAGGCTTTCTTTCAGTAGAAGAAGTGCTTGTGCACACTCTGCATGTTCCATTTGGGACATGTATGATTTTCAGTTTTGTACATAGTTTTTTGTTGTGCTGGTTTTGCTCTTGCATAGTTCGTTTTAGTGGCATTTTGGTGAGAACAACTCCATGTCCAGTAGGTTTCAAGTGGCTCAGAGGGAGGTTTTCAAAGTTCAGATCAGTTGTAGGCTTTGCTTATGACTCCATGCCCAATGGATTGCTTCAGGCTACTGATCATTCTACCTAGCAGGAAGGTAACCCCGCGTGAGTCGCCAAATTGTTATTCAAAATTCACCCCGCCAGGGGTAAATTTTGATAACATGCATTAGATTCTCAAGTCCCAGGCAGATAAATTGATTCAGGGCAAAAAGTCATGTTTTCTAGGGTCCCTTCAGAAAATTTTTCTAACTCTCCCGTCCAGGTTGAAAAAAGCAAGCTCTGAGAAGATGCGAAGAAGTTGCAGAAGATAAGCTTGGGCCAGAAAAAAATGTGAAAATCGGCTAAGTCCTAGTCCCCGGGACAGTCGGGACATTTGGGATGTCAAGGCGCGGATCGGCCGAAAAGCCTGCAGGCAGCCCAAAACAGCAAAGGGACAAGTGGGACAAGAGTGTGGTGAAGGACGGCGAACGGGGCCGGTTTCGGCCTAAAAGGAGAACTTTCGCACTAACTGCTTTGGGACATCTGGGACAAAGATACATGAACCAGCCGGTTCGGCCGAAATAAGAACAAACAGTCCAAGGCAAATGGGACATCTGGGCCGCGAGGACGCGAATCGGGCCGAATCGGGCGAACCGGAAGATTTTGTCCCCAAGTAGCACTGGGACATCCGGGACAAATGGACACGGTGGACGCGAAGGAGCTGAAAGGGCCGAGAACCAACCAAATCATGACACGTGTCACAAAGGAAATGGTCAAAAAGTCAAAGGGCGAGTTTTGAAGGGTCAGCCCGAACCAAAGGGATAGTGCCAGCGTGTCCCAGCTAGGGCCCACAAGGAAATTTCAAAGGAAATCCTGCCAAGAGGTGGAGGAGAGAGAGAGTTGCTTAGTGAATCAGAACTTGCTCCGTGTACATTCTAGGTGGCAGAGCGCAGAAAGAAATTTAAAAATCTGTTTTCACCTGTTTTGTGCCCTAAATCTTCAGATCAACATATCTTTTGATCCAGAGCTTGATTTGCACGTTCTTTATATCAATGGAAAGCTTGTGAGATTCTCTACACGATTCTGGGGTCAATATTGCATTTTGGTTTCAGTTTTGAGAGAAAATCAAGAAACGCCTCTGGCACGAAATAACAAGCAGAAGTAATGCTTCAACAAACAACTTTAATGCAGCAGGACAGTTCGCCGCTTCTGTTAGACAGCCCGTCGTTTTGCCAGGATCCGCCGCTTTTGTCATAATGAGATGAATTGAATGCAACCTGGAGGTGGTTGGAGTAGATTTGGCTTACCCCTCTCTCTTTCCCCTCTTATTCTTTCTATATATTGTAAAGAGGAGCTTCTTTTCAAGGGGTCGAACATTTTTCTGTTTTTGCCTCTCCCTTCTTCTCCTCAGGCGAATTTGTGGAGTTCGAACCTCTCATTTGAATTGTAATACTATTCTACCTCATGGCATTCTATAGTGTATTGTATCAATCTTTGGAGCAAAGTAATGCATGTTTGTGGATGATTCTCAGCCCTCTCTGTGTTCATTTTTGCATCCTCCTAGTCTTTCACTGCAGGTTTTGTCATCTGTGCATGATCTTATATCACATTCAAATGGTTTGTGTTCACTAGAAAAATAGGCGTTCTTCATTCCTTGGTGCATCACCTCTATTAGCTTAGATTTATTTTATGCATCTTCTTACCTTGTCTCCTTGAGTAGATTAGATTAGGTTTTGAGAAAACCCTCTGCATATTTCGTGTGCATCGGAACAGAGGAATAGGAACAAACCTTCTCTGGAGAATCCTTTCTCATTTTTTTCAAGTCCCACACTTGGAGAAAGGATTCAATGTTATGCAATCACACTGGATGCCAAAGTGATCAACCTAGAAACCTGATCTACATCCAGGGGTGCTGTGATTTTGCACTAACACTTACTTGATGGACTTCCTTGTAATCAAAAGTGAATATGTGTATGTACCTTCAAAAGAGCTGGAGGTAGGATTCCTTCTCACTCTCCATCACAGCATCACCAATCTTTATTTGTTGGAGACGATCATCAACTTCTTATTCAGATAATTTTATGGGGTCATGAGTCGGTGTGACTGGAAGGATATCTATGACTGAAACATCAACCTCACTTTCTTCATCTTCAATGTCCACTTCACTGGTACTAGAGTAATCAGAGGATGTCCAATCATCAGTTTCATCACTTGAATCCACAGGTTCTGCCTTATGATGTTGAGGGATCACATTTATCTTCACCCTCTCTCTACCACGTCCAAGTGTCATGAAGCCTTCATTCCAGTAGTTTCTTGCATGAACTCTCCTTAGCCATGGTCTTCCCAGCGACATTGGGTACGCAACAGTACCATTTTTCATCACTTGAAAGTCTACCACACATACAACACCCATAACAGATATTGCCACATTTGAAACTACACCTTTTGGTTTAGTTTTTCCCTTATTTAATGACCTTAACATAAGTGTTGAAGGGCGATCAATTTTTAACCCCCAACATATTCATTACAGACTCGGTCATTACATTAACTGCAGCACCTCCATCAACTAAGACATCATGAATTGAAATACCATTACATAATACATCAGCTTTGTGGAGCATAGGGATCCGCCTCTGCCTCCAAAACAGGGACCTCAACCTCCTTCCTTCGTCGAGCATTGAGTCCACTTCGCAGCTCCCGCCTCTTCTCAGAAGACATAGCCAAGAGTTGACCATATATAATATTTGCAAGCCTTTTAGACAGATCTTCCAAGATGAAGTATGGTCCTTGCCCCTATGAAATCAGAAAATCCTGCACAACCCAACTTTCTTCTCCTATGTTTCTTACTAGTTTCTCCTTTCATCTTCTTAGAATCATTTCCATCTTGATTATCTTTTTCTTTCTTTCTTTTTGTTACAAACACATCTACTTCATTATTTCTGCTCTTATCTACTACATCAAAAGAATTCACAGGGGTTTTTCCTTTATCATTATCTCCTTGTACCAGATGTAGAAGCTCTATCTGGACAATTATACTTATAATGACCCTTTTTATAACAACCATAACATACAACTTCAGAAATATTTCTTTTTGGACCTCTATCTCCTCCCTGAGAACTAAATTTTTTTCCTTGAAGAAGATTAATAGTTAACTGACCCATCTTTTTGAGCAGATCTTCATACTCAGTAGATGTACTAGGAGAAAAATTTGTGCTCACCGAGAGTGGTTGTGGATTCTGGAGCAAAGGTGCTGGTGTAGGCTCTACTTTAGCAACAATTTCTTTGGACTCCTCTTCCATGCTTTCTTCTTGCCTTCTTGCAATCTCCTTTGCTTGTTCAATGGTAGCTGAGCGGTCATACTTCACTCGTTGTCTGATCTCTGGCTTCATCCCAAGAATGAAGTGCTTACATAGGAGATTATCCACGCCATTCATCAACCCATCCGCTAATCCTTCCTTCCGGATCTGGGCGTCGAGCTTCCTCCTTAGCTCTAGAACACGAGGATGATAATCCCTTATCTTTTCCTTCTCTCTTTGGGTTAACTTTGTGATATCGATCATGAGATCTGCATATTTCTGTTGTTCACCAAATTCTTCAAGAAAACTTTCAGTTAATAAATCCCATGAGTTTTTCACATTATCACCTAGTATTTCAAACCACGTAAGGGCTAAACCATCCAAAAAGGTAGGAAAAAATTCAATCCATTGTTCTCTTCTTATAAGGCCATTACAAATACAAGATTGTTTAAACTCTTGAATGAAAGAGGAAGCATCTTCATTAGATTGGGCTGAAAAAACAGGAATCTTCCCTATTTTCAAAAGTAACCACCGTGAAAATACCAACCCACAAGTACAATCAACAAGACTTATGTGCACCAATAATTGGACTCACTACAATAGAAAGTGACTTTACACCTTTCTACAATAAAATAGAAATGACCACGGTAAACTATGGTAAAACTTGACTTGCTGCGGTAAAAGCTGACTTTACTGTGGTAAACACTATTTATGGTAAAAATGAAGTTACTGGGGTAAACACTATTCACAGTAAAAAATGAAGTTACTGCGGTAAATACTATTCACGGTAAAAAGTGACTTTACTGTGGTAAATACTATTCACAGCAAAAATGACTTTACCATGGTAACTACTATGTACAGTAAAAACAAGGTTACCCTCCAATTGATTTTTGACTAAGTGGGAATATCTCTCCAGACAATCCACCAACGAGGAATGATCCCGGTAACGGAACCAAAATGTCATCACCAATCCGACACTATGATAATTCTTCACCGGGAACTCCTCGTGCTATGATTATTTACTAATGCACAGCCTTTAGTTTGGTGGATGTAATCTGGAAACACAAGCAACAAACGTAACACAAGAATACCATCGACTATGATAAGACGGAATGATGACAAAATCTGAAATATCAAAGTAAATTATAATATTAACATGAAATTGTTACAATCTCACCCATGAGGTATCTTCAAGTGTTATTGACTTCACTTGCCTTCCACCAATAACTATGGAAGAAACTTTACAATTACACCTCTTAATGGCTTCTTTAACACACCTTTAAACTAATGGCTTCCTTTACACACTTACTCATACAATATTTCTCACTACTTCTCTCTATACTAAATGAGGGGGGGTGGCCTCTTTATTTATAGGAATTTAGGCTTATCCACCTTATCTCTAAGATAGGATAGGAAATCTCTTCCGACCAATCATATTCCATGCCTAAACTCTTGCCTTTACATGTAGGCTTATCTTCTAAGATAAGATAAACCTTATCATCTCACATGGGTTCCACCTTTTTAGAATTTTCCACAAATAAAATATACAAAATATTTATGACATCACTCTTTGTCCTTATTACAAATATAATATTTCTAATTCCTAATCATGTAGACCCTACTTCTCTACTTATCCTAACTTTGACATTTTAACATTACCGGACCACTTACAACAAATATTTACTTTTTACAACATTCTTATTGTACTTTGACTATTACCATACTCTACATTATTGGCGGCACCGTACTAACGGCAGCCGTTATCTTCTATCAGACGCTACTACTAATTACACTTAACAACATCCTATTCCTATTACATACATTAATAAAATGGAAATTACGGAGGAAAATTTTAGTGTCGACATGTTCCATCCATGTGTAAAGTAACCATGCATGTGTAGAGAGACCCTCTAGTGGGTATCATTCATATCTACACCAGGTGGTCTTCTCTATCTGCATAAATTTCTATATTAGGTGGGGCTCTTTTTTGGGTACATTGTATTTTGTATGAAGCATGTAATAAGCAACTATAAGTTGATGGTAAGATATATGTTAGTGTAAAATCGCAGCATCTTTGTGCTTCACGTGGATCTGATAGGTGAAGTGGGGCATTCAGTGTGATTACACAACATGGGACCATCTCTCAAGCTGTGGGACTTGCAAACCTGAGATGGCCCTCCGGAGAAAGCTGGTTCTTGCTTCCTAATCTACCAGCCATAAACTACTCATAATGCAGGTAGAGTCTAACTAATCCTAATCTAATCAATTCCAAGGGGATAGAGAGAAAGAGAGCAGGTGAAAGATCTACAATAAGTGGCGATACACTAGAAAGGGAAGTGTGAGATACTCTATTGAGGGAGAATGAAATAGGGAAAAGGGAACTTAGGGAGGTTAAACATAAGTGACATAGACAAAAATCAAGGTCCACCATAGAAACTCCATGAAGCATGTTGTCTATGCACCTGTAAATGTGAAATAAATGCACAAGAAGCAAACACTCAAGATAGAGAGGCACAGAGAAAAATAGAACAATGCTAAGGGTTGAAAGATGCATTCATGAAACAAGGTTTTATTGCTCTGTAAGGTGCACAAACTATTACATGTGTTTACTCAAAGGCACAAATACACTCTCCAGACATAGGAGAAGGCATACAACTCAAATGGAGTCAAGAAATGACTTTGAAAGAGTTTCCCTACACCTAGAATGTCTCTCTTTCTCAAAATGAGAAGTGTTACAATATATAGAAAGAATAAGAGAGAGAAGAGGGAAAAAATTGAATCCTGCTTCAACCACCATGGGATACGCATTGAATCTTACCTTGAAAGCTTTAACCACCATCAATCAATTCCCCCTATAAATCACCTACAATCTTTCGATTCTGGCTCCCTAGTGGATCAAATTAAATCTAGTCTGGTAGTTGAAGAAATTATATTCTGCATTAATGGCTTGGAAGATGTTTTCCTAATTTTTACACACCAAAGTATTGCTAAGAATGATATTTTATGTTTCCATACGGTAGAGGGGGTCAAGATGCGATTTCCAAAAATTCTTCTCCCACCCAAATATTTGTTTCCAACCTCAAAAGATATGGCCATTTGAATTTTCAAGTTGCGGGCACGCAATATTTAAAGAGTCTATCCATACAGGTCCACGTGGCAGCCCTGCACTCATTTGAGATTTGGATCCTTCCTTCACTCTTGAAATTTTTCCCATGGGACACTTGGTGGCTTCCACAGGCTCCTTCAGGCTCTTTCATATTTTTTCAGGGTCCCTTATGTTGGCGGAGACACTGTGCCCAAACTAAGACACGTGTTGGCTTTGCGCATGTCTGAAAACTACCTCCAAACTCTACCTTTGAAGTAGCATCATGTTGACACTTGGCTCCCTCTACTTTATTGCCTCTGATTTGAATATTCAACCCCCCAAATTTGTCCCCCTTTTGGACCCACGTGGTGAGACCACGCTCATTTGAAAACCCACTTAGGATTTTACCTTTGAAGGAGCGTCAGGTCGACACGTGGAAGCTTCCATAGACTCTTGGAATTTTCAACGGTCATTCCTACTTTTCTCGGGCCCTGAATACATGGTGAGATGGTGTTCATTTGGGAATCACCTTTTAGGTTGCAAGCCTTGAAATTGCACTAATGCAACATGTGGAGCCGTCCGCAGACTCTCTATACAGTAGTCAATTTTGGGGCTCGTTCTGAGTCATTTGCAAAGCCTAAAGACTTCGAGTCTTCGATCATTTCTTTTCCTTTGAGCCTCTATTTTCTACCTTGACACTATTAATCCTTCTCTGACCCTACTACTCCATTGTAGAGCCTACCTGTAACTTGTCTGTTGGATTTGAAGCACAGGCTCGTACAATGGAATCATTTCTTTAATTTCTTCCTAGCAAGGTTGAATTTGACTCTTTTGGGCCTCTGGTTTCTTTTGTGTCATTATGGAATGTGAGAAATCATGGGTCTGAATCTCCCTTTCATATTTCCTTTACGTGCGGGCTTGTTTTGACCAAATTTTCATGGGGGGGGGGAATTTGGGATAACAATTTGGTGACTCACAAGGACATCTACCTGCTAGATGAAGAGACCAGTACTCCTTGAAGAATCTATTGGGCATGGAGTCATGAATGATAGCATTGGTACTAACCATTTATTGAAATGTTTTCCCTGATTTCTTGTACTTTCTATGTTCTACCTGACCCTAGATCCTTGCCCGTGCACGTCTGCACTCTCAAATTTTCATAAGAAAATATTGGAAATGGAGCTTCTGAGAGTAGAAAATTGTATTGACCTGGGAATTTCATTTTTCCTTAGAGATGGAATTTAGGTGTGATAAAATACATGGTGATATAACCTTAGAGCAACAAAACACAACAACGTGTAACAACACACAAATAGATGCACTAGTGTAAAAGATCAAATCATACATGCCTCAAATGAGACATGCAGAGTGTGCAAGAGCACTTCTTATGCTAAAATAAAACCTACTCCTACTCCTAAAATAATCAGAGAGAAAAGAAAACCTTAAACAAAGCCTGCCACAGGCAGGGAAAAAATAGATTCCTTTTCTAAAAAGGGGCAACCATGTAAATGGTTTGTCATGATTAATATGGCTTCCTGGATGAGTAAAAAACTGACAATAAGCAGTCTTCCACCCAAATCAACAAGGTATCAACATCAATGGAAAATACCTCCTCAAGCTGATTTGTATTGGACTCCTGGAGGCATTGATGAATGACCCTTGGCACTTTGAGGCTCTTCCTCATGCTTATTAAGCAAACATGACTGGTTGTGGCTTCCCCGTTGTTCTTTAATGAAGCCAAGTATCTGATTGGGCATGGTCTGATCCTTTATGATGTGTCCATTATTTTGATTCTTAACTCCAAAAATGGAGTCTTCTTGTGGACCTTCTTGGGTGGATGGTACTGTGAGAGATGATGAAATCCTTTTGCTCTTTCCCTTCCTTCTCTTGTGAAGAACATGGAAGACTCATATCTTCCAACTTTGGTTCTAGAGGGCCATTATGAGACACAGGGTGCTTACCTTGAATGCTCTCCTCCATGGTAGTAGGCTCATGTGCTTGAAAGGTGAATGATGGAGGAAAAAATGATGTAATCTACATGGACTCTTCTCCATCAAAGCAATCCTCCAAGTTAGACAGATAATCTGTCTCCTAGTTATTCCTGTTGCATATGCTCGACCTCCTCCATGGTGTCCTCCTGATCTGTAACTTTCTCACCATGGTTCTCTTCATCCTCAAAATAAAGTTTGAAAGCTCAAACTCTTCTTCAACATCATAGCTTGAAGGGGATGAAGTGTGAGGAAGAACTCAAAGGTCCTTCTATAGCCTGCTCCACACTTGGAGCCTCTGGAACTGTATGGTCCTCCTCCATCATGGGTTCATCAATCAAATCATGCCCTTGAAATGAAAGCAAAGAATCTCCAATGATGCTTTCTTCATTAAGTGGCTTTAACACTACATTTGATCTCTCCCAGTTGATCCTCTTCAATGGGGCTTGGAGCTGATTGTTCCTCTTCTTTAACTGGTTGTGCATCTTAGATTAGATCAACATTCTCTTCAGACAAAGTGCCATTAGGGACACTATATTTATTCTGAAAATAGACTGATAAAAATGATCTTATTCTTGTTGTTTTTTTCCTTCTCTACTGCAAACTTAGCCTCAGCCACCACTGGATCTTCAACCTTGACCTCCTCTATTGGCTTGACCATCAAGGGGATCTTTGTAAACCCAAATTTGGCAGCCCAAATCTTCAGATTGTCTGTCATTTCTTCTTTGTTGGGCTCCCCTTCTTGTATTTTCCTTGAATGGATTCTTGAGTCTCTTCCCAACATGGACTTGGGAAAGCAAGAGGAGTGACAAGTTGGGGTTCAACTAGTTTTCTAATTGTTTGTGGTGGGGAGGGAAGTGGAACTACTTGTTTATTTGGAGGGGATGACTGTTTGGAAGGGAAAAGGACAGAGGAACTGAGGTGGGATGGGAGATCAGGAGATGGAGAAAAGAAACTAACACTTGGGGCAGCAAGTGAGGGGCTTGAATCTTGATCATGATGAAATGATAAAGTTCTGAGAAAGAGAAAATGAAGAGCTAGGAAGTGGTGGACTTACCCATTGACAAGGTTGTCTTGTGTCCAACTCATAGGCCTCAATCTCCTCAATCCAATGTGTAAGTTGAGGCAGCATTCCAACCATGAAGTCCAGCTTCTCTTGAGGGTTGTAATGTCTTGGAAAAGGGCCTTCCCATGGACAAGATGCCCTAAAACCAATCTTGAATGCCTTCATTTGTGTTGTACCCCTAGACTGCACCATGCTAGCCTCCATTTTTTGGATCTTCTCCAACAAACCAGCATTTTTTGTGTAGTTCCACCATTATATGTGCCCCCTTGTTCTTGATAAGCTTCATGGACAAAGTGGTTTTGACCCTTCTCATATGGGTAAGCATAATGGTCCTGGATCTGATTATAATGCTGATTTGGAGGAGTTGGGAAATGCATTGGAGGTGAACTACATTGCTACTGTAAGTGTGAGTTCCATTAAGGGAATGAAGTCATGATTGCACAACTTCATGGAATGGGAGAAAATGAAAGAGTATGGAAGAAGAAAATGGATGAAAATGAGTGGAAATGGATGGAAAAGGTTTGCAACTCAAAGAATGGGTTATTGACTAGATGGAGTCGCCATATGTGCTTACATGTGCCTTGATAGGCTAAATATCACCAAGAACATATCAAATTGATGAAATGAAGTGGTAAGGTGCTTCAAACCTATCCCACTAGGCATGTGCCAAAATTGATAGTGCAGAATCACAACACCCCCGAATGGCCTGATTGTGAAGTGGGGCATTCAGTGTGATTGCACAACATGGCACCATCTCTCAAGTTGTGGGACTTACAAACCTGATATGGCCCTCTAGAGAAAGTCCAGTTCTTGCTTCCTAATCTACCTGCCACAAAATACTACAGTATAGGTAGAGTCTAACTAATCCTAATCTAACCATTCCAAGGGGACAGATGAGAAAGAGAGAGGGTGAAAGAGCCTACACTAAGTGGTTACACACCAGAAAGGGAAGTGCGAGATACTCTGTTAAGGGATAATGAAACAAGGAAAAGGGAACTGAGGGAGGTCAGAAAAAAGTGACACAGACACAAATCTCAGGTCTTCGCTATAGAAACTCCATGAAGCCACGATGTCCTGCACCTGCAAACATGAAATACATGCACAAGAAGTAAACACGAGATAGAGAGGCACAGAGAAACAACAAGAACAATGCTAAGGGTTGAAAGACGCCACGAAACAAGGTTTTATTACTCTGTAAGGTGCACAATACTATTACATGTGGCATGCTCAGAGGCAAAAATACACTCTCCAGGCATAGGAGAAGGCCTAGAACTCAAATGGATTCAGGAAATGACTCTGACAGAGTTTACCCTACACCCAAAATGTCTCTCCTTCTCAAAATGAGAAGTGTTACAATACATAGAAAGAATAAAGAGAGAGAAGAGGGAAAAAATTGAATCCTGCTTGAACCACCATGGGATACGCATTAAATCTTACCTTGAAAGCTTCAACCACCATCAATCAATGCCTCCATATAAATCTGCCTACAATTTTTTGAATATGGCTCCCTAGCGGATCAAATTAAATCTAGATTGGTAGTTGAAGAAATCATGATTCTGCATTAATGGCCTGGAAGACATTTTCCCAAATTTCACCCACCAAATCCTTCTAAGAATGATATTTTATGTTTGCATAGTGTATAGAGGGGGTCAAGACATGCTTCCAAAAAGTATTCTCCCACCTAAATCTGTGTTTCCAGTCAAAAGATATGGCCATTTGAATTTTTGGGTCACGGGCGCACAATATTTAAAGAGTCTGTGCATACAGGTTCCACATGACAGCCCTGCGCTCGTTTGAGATTTTGATCCTTCCTTCAGCTCTTGAAATTGTTCCCATGGGACACATGGCAGCTTTCATAATCTCCTCGGGCTCCCTTTTTATTTTTTTGGGGTCCCTTATGTTGGCAGAGACACTGTGCCCGACCTGAGACATGTGGCGGCTTCGCGCATGTCTGAAAACTACCTCCAGACTCTACCTTTGATTTAGCATTATGCTGCCACTTGGATCCCTCTAGTTGGCCTACCTCTACTTTAAATATTCAACCCCCTAACTCTGTCCCCCTTTTGGACCTGGGACACATGGTGAGACCGCACTTGTTTGAAAACCCTCTCAGGATTTTTCCTTTGAAGGAGCGTCGGGTCGACACGTGGAAGCTTCCGTAGACTCTTGGACTTTTCAACAGCCATTCCTACTTTTCTCAAGCCTTAGAATACATGGTGAGATGGCACTCATTTTGGAATCACCTTTAGGGCCACGCCTTGAAATTGCACTAATTCAACACGTGGAGTCATCCGCAGACTCTCTATACTTAGTCGATTTTGGGGCTCATTCTGAGTCATTTGCAGAGCCCGAAGACTTCAAGTCTTCATCATTTCTTTTCCTTTGAGCCTCTATTTTCTACCTTGACACTATTTCTCCTTCTCCGACCTTGTTACTCCATTGTAGAGCCTACCTATAACTTTTTTGTTGGATTTGAAGCACGGGCTCGTACGATGGAACCGTTTCTTTAATTTGATCCTGTGCAGGGTTGAATTTGACTCTTTTGGGCCTTTGGTTTCTTTCATGTCATTCTGGAATGTGAGCTCATGGGTCTGAATCATTCCCTTTATATTTCCTTTAGGTGCGGGGCTTGTTTTGACAAAATTTTCTGGGGGGGGTGAATTTGGGATAAACAGATACTAAATAGAAGTGTCATACATTGTATTGAAGACTATGTAAAACCACATGTACATTTGTTTCTTCTTTATATGTATTTCCAATGTGAGTTGATGAAGGAGTATGATTAGGAAAAGGTTTTCTGAAAATGTCCAAGTTTGCATTAGCATGCGCGTTAGGGTTTTCAAGGATGAGATCGACACTGTCTAACATTCCTTGCACAATGTTTTTAAATGTTTTGTTATTTCCATCACCATGTCCTCTTACATGGTGGTAATTATAGAAATAATTTTCATTATACCAAGCTGGTGTGGGGTAAGAAGGATCAAAACCCATATGTTCTTTGATGGGAGGAAGAGTAATGGCTCCTGACTTCAACAACTTTTCCAATACAGAAGAATAAGGCTCTCCGATGGGAGTGTAACTCCTATGTTCATATTTTGTATTGAAATTTTTAAACAGGTGAAAGATTGGCAAGAGGTTTGGGTCGATTGGATGGACGAGAAGGGTCATCCTTCAGAACCACTATGTTGGCTAATCCTTTAGGATTATAATGGTTGGTAGGTGGTTTGGAAGAAGACTCATTTGATTTGAATGCAACATTTTTTTATGTAGTTTTAGATTGTCTTCTTTGAGGGCCGTGAATCTCAAGATTCCGATCCATAGTGAAGCCTCGTCAAACATATGAAATGTTTGAATCTAAAGATGTTGCATAAATATGTCTGGAACATGCCATGGTAAACAACTCTATGAGCTTAGGCTATAAGAAAGTGAAGGATATTCGATTAATTAGGCCTCACCACTGTGCAACAAAATCAATGATAGACTCATTGTCATATTGGTGAATAGAATATAAATATTTCATAGAGACATTTTTTAGATATGTTTATTGAGAAGTTATCGATAAATTTTTGTGCCAATTGATTAAAGGAAAAGATAGAGTGTTTGGGAAAAGCAATGTAACAATCTAAGGTGGGGTCCTGACAGATACATGGGAAAGGTATGAAGGAGCAAGGTATCATCATGGCCTATCAGATGACAAGTGTTTCTAAATGAATGCTAGTGTTGTTATGGGTCCTCCTTATTGTTCAAGTAGTTGAATTTAGATAGCTCTCATTGCACAGGATATAGATGAACATGTATAGAAGGATGGATGGGTTTGTTACAAATCTCATCATATGTTAAGATTTTATGGGACCCAAAAATGGAGGCCTCAAGCGTCTGCATACCAATATATGGTGGTGCCAAGTACATGAATTGAGATGTAGATATGTAGGAAGTAGTGGAAAAAGAGGGCATATATCTTGAATATGCAATTGAGGCTTTGGGTCACATTTGAGGTAAGGTGGAAATGGGAGGGGCTTGCAGAGAGATCCTCATGGTGATGGGTGGAAGAGTTTAGGGAATAGAGACCACCAAACTTTGAAATGGATTGGAAGAGGTCGACACAACTGGCTATTGTTTATGAATGGGTATAGAAGATATTGATGATGACATAATAGGGGAAGTGGATATGGGTACTACAGATGTCAGTGGGAGAGAATATGTCAAGGATGTAGAGGTTATGTGAGAATTATGTTGTTGTGAAATGGGAGTAGGCAATGCTAGAGTATTTTGGGTGGATAATATGGTAGAGACATTGGAAATGGGGGGACATGGAAGTGGGAATTCCATAAATAGGATGACTTGAGGAGTCACGGGTGGAATAATTAGAAAGGTAATGCTACAAGGCCTTAGTGTTATGATCAAGGAATATAGTAAATTCCTCATCACCTTCACGTACGGTCACAGAAGAGTTAGGATCGATTGGAGATGAAATGGAAGGTGACAAAGGGATAGAAGGATAAGGTATATAACTCATATGGAAAGAAATATCTCGTGCCTATTAGTGAGTCCAAACCATACGGAAGGATGGAAAACAGGTACTCTAGGTTCTACAAAATAATAGAAACTCAATTTTTTTTAAAAGAGTTTGGTAGGTGAAAATAGGTTGTTGTTTTTGACACAAATTCTAAAACACAGAGACCGATATCAATAAATGAACCAGTTTCAGTTAGATGAAAGGACTGATATCAATTTTTGAACTGATTTTAATTACTGTGAAAATGAAGAAATTTGAAATTTCTGAGTTATATTTGGTCAAAATAAGCCAAGAAAGAGGTTGTGCATAGCAAATCTAATCTAACACACTTAGAGAACTAGAATTAACTTATTGTGATTGTTGAGTGTGAAAACTAAGGAAAAGTGAACGAAGTACGAACTCACACCTCAAATAGCATAAGACAAGAAAGAAAGTCACAAATCCAACAAGAAAAAACTAACAAACACATTATCCTAGGAATAAGATTTTAGTGTTTTGATGGCTTAAGCCTTAGGACTGATTGTGAATATATATAAAGGAGTAGATATAAGGTACCAAGAAGCCAACTATGGATGGTTTTAGGAATTTTTTAGTGGGGGGGGGTCCTTGATATACATTTCAGTACGTGACGTTTGAGATCTGATATGACAATCTAGCTAGAACACTAGTTGGGGCCCACTATCAATGGGTGTCTAAATCATTAATAAATTCTTCCTGGGATTTGGGAATGTTTAAGAAATGTTTTGTTTATTTGAGTGATATGGAAAAAAGTGTGTGCCAAAAGTGGACTATGCTTAATTATCCAATCATCAACAAGTTATGAGCTCCATTATATTTGATTGCTATTTATACTATGTGAGATAAATGCAAGAATACACATGATGCAATGCAACAATTTTAATCCCAAATCAAAAAAATGGAAATTGGATGAGAGAAATAGTGAATAGGAAAAGAGTATGATTTTCACTAATACAAGAAAGAAAGAAAGAATGATTTTCTTTAATTTGCACCAAATGAAGTGTTTCCTTTAGAGAAAAATAGAAGAAAGAGAATGTTATCAAGGAGAGATTTAATGAATATTTCAGAAAAGAAACAATAAAAAATGTAATCCTAAATGGATATAAAGAACCCATAAATGATGAGGGTCCCACCGGGCACACCAAAGTGTTTCAACGATAATAATGTATGCATGAGAAATTTTTTTAAGGTAAAATGTTGGGTACATGAGGAATACCTAGAAGTCATGAAGAGGTTATGCACCATTGAAGACCAAGTCGATCAAGAGAACTACTTTTTGTCTAGGAAGAACTACCTGAGAAGCAAAACAAGACAACAAGATAGAATTAAAAGCATATATTGGTGGATTTCCGAGTGAGAGCTAGATCTGGGAAGCGGGGTGCTTCCTAGAAGGATGTTAATCCACATTTTAAACAAATTAATTGCTAACAAGAAAATGAAATAGAGAGTCCTACTGTAGTTGTATAATTTAGGTATCTCAAATAAACACAATAATTTATATCTAATCTAAATAGTAAATACAAGATTAAATTTAAAGTGGGTAGTGGGTTGTTAATGTTTGTAGGTGTTGCAAAGGGTATTATAGAGGTCTGGGTAAAGTTGTGGGAGATTTTGAGGAGTTTTGGGTTGGGGTGAATGAGCTTGTTGGTCTAGGGGAAAGACTAATGTTGGTTGGAGAACTAATGTCAGTCACTGGTTTTAGATGGGATCAGTTGGCTAACAGATCATGGTAGGGGAAATTGGGTGTTGAAGGTGAAAAGGGGTTGGTTTGGGCTCTCTGTTATTGCATAGAGTGTTAGGAAGATTTAGGCAAGGTGTTGGATTCTAGTGAAGGATCAACAAGGGTGAGAGAGGTGATTGGAAAGACAGAGAGGTTTAGGCTGGTAGGGTATCAGGTAGATGGGTGACAGATAGTATTTTGGTGAGAAATAAGTATTACAACATAAAACAATAAAAGATCTAAGACCAAAGATAAGAAAATAACAACCTGATTAAGATATTTATCTAAAGATCTAGAGATGGGTAGATGGCGGTGGTTGGTGGGTGGTCATAGTGCCATGGAAATGAAGCATGTGTTCTTCCCTGTTTGAATTATCTGAGGCTCTAAAGAAAGAGGTCGATTGCTAGTGAAGAACTGGGATGCTCTGGTGTTGTGTTTGATCATCGAATGCAAGGATGCAGATGAATAATCAAAATCCAACCCAAAAAAGAACCTTGGGAAAGAGTGGAAAATCCTTATTTAAATGAACCGATGGTGGTTCCTTGACCTAAGCTGACCAAGGAATAATCAGTGTTAGTTAGGGAGAAATAGTAAAATTTGTTTGAAATAGTTTTTTTCTTCCCTTTTTAGCATGGGTCAAGATATTATTATGGGCTGGGAATCTTGGTTCACGTTGAAACACATGGGAAATTTATGGAATAGGTAATTGACAATTAATTTTAGGTTTGTAATAAGTCTTAGATAGTTAAGTGAAGTGATAACTCAATGTTAGGAGTGATGACCTAGTCTTAGTTAGTTAAATGCCCTTGGAATGGGTCCAAGGTGAGGTGGAAGGGTGAGGTGGTGATTAACCTAATATTGATAATTAGATTAATAAAAATGTGTGGAATGGGTCATGGTAAGGGGGTGTGTTAATTAAAATGGTCTTAGAGGGTTGCGACCAAATTTTGGGTGTCTGCACAAAACATAAGACTTACTTGACAAGACAATATCATGACCAAAAACTCAATTTTTCTCCCATTGCTATAATATGAGGGTTTGGAGTGTTTTTACTTGTTAAGATTTATTCATAAAGATCATACCACCATTCTTCCTCATTCCACCTCTGGAACACTCTTAATTTCATGATCTAACATTGACAAGAGGCTTAGGGTACCATGGAGAATTTTTACATGACACTGAAGTCCTCAAAGTTGACCTTTAAGTTGGAGAAGGGCATTCTAAGAGCTATATTTCACTAAAAACCTCATAACTTCAAAAATATTCTTCCTTTTTCCTTGAAACTTGGAAGACAACACTATGATATGTCCATTCACATTCCCCAAGACTTGGTTTCTCATAAATACACATGTACCTTCTTGAAAATTCTCATTTGCACACATTTCTTATTTTTTCTCAAGGGAAGTCATCAAATTAACCTTAAACATGCATCCTAAATACGAATTATGACCTATGGTATCATCTAAGGACTCTTGGAAATTTTCCTATACACCTCACATGCTTGTAGTTACTTGACATGGCCTGATTTTCTTTATACACCTTACTAGGTCCTTGAACTAGGCCTAAATGAGCTATTTTATACCATAAATAATCATATATGTCATTTTATTCATCATGTATCCCCTTTAACATGTCCTATCATATGTATCATGACTCTACCATGCTTCACCATCATCCTCAAGCCTTCATTCCACAATTCTAGGTCCATTTGGTGACTAGGTCTATCTGAGTTAGCTAGTCTTAATAATTCAATTCATGTGCTCTTGTGTTCATCATTCTAACCTTTTTTCCTCATCATATACATTTTATACCATGTATGACATTATAAAAGCATGATCTCACATCATCATTGATCCTCTACTAGTCACTGAATCCTCAAGAATCTAAGTCTCAACCAGGTTTTCTCAAGCCTTATCTTGTTCTTCCCTACCTAACTCACTCCAAGCTCTCCTACAGCTCTTTTGCCTCCTATTTTATCATTAGTGTGTCTTTTCCATCAATGAAAACTCGCTGTACACATGCCAAAAAAATCCCCCTTTATCATTGATGAAAAACCTCCTGGTTCTTCTCCCCATTTTTGCATTAATGACAAAGTACATGTTTGTAGTTCATGGTATTTTGCTTCATCAACTTATTTGAGCCCCATCTTGGTTGGAAACATCAACCAAACTCATCATTCAAGATCCTCCTTTTGTATTTCCTTCTTTAGTAATTTTTTTCCCTTCATCATTTAGTGAAGTTGCTATGTCTCCCCCTGAGAAGATGCCTTCATGACATATACACATGCCAACAAACTGACATTTGAATGAAAAATAACCTCCTAGTAGACAAATGTGTCTATATTATCTTATCATGATCAAAAACTTTCTTAACTCTATTATGGATTGGTTACAACCATCATTTAAGCCTTAGTCCCTAAATTGAGATTTCAATGCATTTTTGTTAATCTTTTTCATGCTATAGCACCTCATATACTTCATGAAGAACCTCCTTCTTTCTCCCCTTGGTTTTATATTATCCATCTCTCATTGATCATATAGTACTTTGGTTCCCAAATTTGATCTCATGTGATATCTTTAGATCAGTATATCTTCCTCTAATACCCTTTCTTGAGGGTTAGAGATAGCTCCCCCTTCTCCAAAGATTCCTTTGGAAAATATATTTCAAATCTCCCCATCTCATTCTTTTCTTTATCCCTCCTAGATTGTTTCAACACTAATAACCCTCTCTATCATAAAATGTGGAGAAATTAAATTAAATAAAGTTCTGATACCTTAAAAATTATTTAAAAGATAGGATGGATATTATTTGTTCAAGGTTTAAGATCTTACCTCAATCATTAAGGCCTCTAAATAGCCATTTCTCATCAAAACCTAGGATTTTAAATCCCTCGTACAGGTTTGTAGCCTAAACTAATACGAATATAGGATATTTCCTAGTAAATACAACTCCAATAGTTATTTAATATGACCTTCCTTCCTCCTTATATAAAATCTACAAAACATTGTATTTATGCATGAAGATTAACCCCTTCGATCTTCACTTACTATTCTACTCTCAAACTCAATTCCACTTCTATAGAATTGAAGCCATTATGTCACTAAATTCATGAAACTGGGAGGTGTTCAAGAAATAAGACTTATAGAATCTATTTTGGTGCTCCTTCCAGATATTATCCTCCAATTTAAGGTCTCGAACTATTGTGAAAGCTACTCAACCACTAATTTATGTTAAACCCTAGTGAGGGTTTATAAATTAGCCTGAGAAAGACATGAATTGCGATAAAAACTACTAGAACCAGGTTAAAGGCTTAAGAATCCTTCTAGAGGTCTACATGCACATGTAAAAGTAATAAATCTTACCAGTAAAGGTCTGTATTTCGGTCACTAGTGCAATATCTTCCAATTTACCCCTATTTTGTCACCTTGGAGCAGATTTCCTCAAGTTTAAAAAGGTTTCCACTTCAACTTAAGTCTTCTCCTTCACTATAAAGGGTCTTAATGATTGAACAAATCTAGATTACTGTAGACACCTAAATCAAACTACGCAGTTTTACCACAAAAATTACACTTTTTATTACCTTTCCCATAATTTCTTTATAATTAGTGATTTCTTGCTAATTAGATAACATTCCCCTTCATTCCAATTAATTAACAACACTTCATTAATTAATTATCCTTTCCTTCATTCTGGATGCCAATTAGCGACACCTTGTTAATTGTTATCCTCTTCTAATCAATTATTTATTTATTTATTAGTTAATTAAGCCTTTTTAATCTCGTATTTAATCAATAAACCTTATTATTGGTTAAATCCCTCTTTGAAACCCTCAAAATCTACCAATTTCCTTATAAATCACCTCCAAATGGCTTCTCTAAGCTTAATTTGGTCTATTAATCAATCCTTGTTGATTAATTAAATCATCTCCAACTCTCATGAGTTGCCAATAACTAATTAATTCATTCTAATCATGTTTATCCCTCTTCTAATTATACTTTATCTTTATTGCACATTCTTTAGGTTTCTAGCTTCTCCCAAATTGGAAATCTATATAAACAACCTAGTACCTTCCTTCCAAGCTTATACATACAAGTGCTACTATATGCACATGATAAAAGCATTTCTACTTTTAAAAGCTTATTGATATAGCATCCATTCTATCCTCTACTTGCAAATAGTAGAAAAGGAAGAACCATACATAAAAATCAAGCTATAATGGTGAGATCATTTCCTCTTCATCGAGATAGCCTTCCTTTGATCACTTGTAATCACGATTGGCTTAAAAAAAAGAGCAACTACATTTTAAAAATCCCATCAAAAATAACAAGGGATGGCTTAGTGTTTCATATTTAATTGGATGCATTAGTTAGTTTTTATCCTACATAGCTTTATCATGGTGTTTTTGATAGATTAGCTTAGTTATGGAGACTACTTGGTGTTAGTTTTCATTAAGTAACCAAGCTTGGTTTATTGACTTGCATACATATGACACGACCGAGGGGACAATCCTTTGTCTCATGTGCATTTCTTAAGTTTTTGTAGTTAAGTTTCATTTTTGCATTCTAACCTCTTTTTTCACTTGTCGATATAACTTGTATTTCTTAGCATATTTTTTTGAGTTTTCTTATGCTAAGTGTTCCTTTTAGCTTTGAAGGAGGTAAAGTACTACAAATTTAAATCTTATCAGCAAAATTTTGAGATTTTTGACATTTTTTAGTCATTTTTCACATGTTCTTAAAGAGACATTAGCTCCATGTGTTACCAGTAATGCTTTATGTGTCTGTGTTACTTTTCGTGTGTTAATGTTGATCCTATTTACATCACATAGATGTATTTACACTAGCATCACTCTTCTATGTGTTATTGTTCTATGTCTATGCATTACCATTATCTGGAAGTGCACTACCATTTGTCTGTGTTTTTCAACTCTGAAAAAGTTCTTCTACATTCCTTGTCTATGTGCTAGCATTGTTATTCTTTGCTCTACTGTAGTGCCCACATTTTACACACACAATTACAACAGTAAAATACCAGGATAATTTTTTTTTGGCTTCTAATGCTCGCTACACACAACACAACAAGCGCTCCAAGTATAGAAACTAGACTCACATATGATAATCACATAAGTCATCGACTCACATAGACACATGAAAACAACATAGGTATGTTAATGTCACACTTTTCCCAATGAATGGTTACTAGTAATGGCCTAACCACAAGAAACGTGACTTCAAGAATGGCGAACCCACAACACAACATTTCTTTAATTGTATTTTAGTTACAATTAACATTCCAAGAACATTATTGGGCAAGGAAAAATTTCTCATTTGTCCACCTACAGATTCTTAAGTTCATACCGTGGTTAAATTATCGTTCACCCCTTTTAAGTTGGTTTCTTATTCTTCACAAAAGTTTCCATAACTTGCATACTTATCTGGCTTAGTTCAAATGCATACAAAATACTTAATTATCTTGTTCTTATGTGAAGAATATTCTTCTCGAAAATATATTCAAAGTCTACCTTTTTACTCTTACAACCCATGTGAATGTGACTTGGTGTCCATATAGTGATATTAGGATTTAACAGAGATTTAATTGCAAGATAGTTTTTTACCAGAAAACATTCTTCGAACATGAAAAATTTATTTTCCTACCATAGTTATTCTAAATCAATGACTCAATGACTTCCTTTTTCTATTTATATATCTTTTGTTTTCTCGTAGTTTGATCACAACAATGCAATACATATTCTTTGAAGAACATAAAGATATTTAATTGAGTTATAAGGTCTCTAAGAGTGGCAGTATCCCTAACCTCAATTCTCATTTTTACCCTCATATGCTTTATTTTCCACATCACATTATGGTCTTATTTTTAGCATTGCCTTGTAAAAGGAGTTACGAAATGGTTGTCTAACCTCTTAAAGACATATATGATAAGAAGAATTGAATCTACACACGAACCCTAAGCCAACATCTAAATCAACTGAGGTTTAGAATAATTTCAACTTCACCTAAGGGTCTACTCCTCAAATATAAATGAGGTTTAAGCGAGAGGAAAAAATTATGCTAAACCACCTTTAGAAGGGGCCAAGGTGTTATGTTGAGAGGAACTAAGGTAACACATTTTACTGAGTAGAGCTAAGGGGTTCATTAACAAGAGTTTAAGGCCTAGACAGCTAAGTTACCTCCTCCATCTATGTCGTTTGGATCTAACATGAATTTCATTCAATGAAGAATTTTAATTTTAAATCTATCTTCGGCAAACAAGGTAGTTTGCTAGGATACAAATTAGGAGTTAGTTCTACATACTCTAAGAAAAATTTAACTGTATCGCTCTTAATAGACAGGTTTAAGATAATGTCAGTAAACATACTGACCAAGACGATAAACCCATTCTTGGACTCTTGTTTACTCAAACTATGAGGTTCCATCGAGTGCAAGGTTTAAGTTCACTCTAAGGTTTTCAATGTCTTCTACGGTAAGGAGTATCACACATGAAAACAAGTTGTGCTCCAATATCAAACAGGGGTAGAGTGTTTCATTTAAATATCTTTATTACATTTACAAAGTATGAAAGCACAAGATGACTCATTAATCATTTATGGAACACTAAACATGTAATACAAGATATTGCTTCAAATTTATTTACCTTATATAAGTATCAAACCCTTTTACCATGTGTTTTATAAATCAAAATTGAACCTAAGATTAAATGCACATTTCCTAGATGTCCTTAAAACCAACATCTCATACATATCAAAAAATTATCAAATATAACAGTCTGTAACATGAGACAACATTATACACCTATTCATTTAACAATGAACTATATAAATTACAAAGATAAACAAATGAATTACACATCACCTTTTCGTCATCATTCTTTCATCCTGCAAAAACCATGTGAGCATGATATCAATGATAAATCGCTGGCATGGCATCCACCCTAACCTAACATAATTATCATTTTTTAGTTTCCCATTTACATATGATAATAATTACAATTTGCAATTTAAATTAAAAGGTTTAGAGACATGTATTCATTACATTTCATTTTACTTCTTTTTGTAACCCAGGAGAGAGAAAGAGAAGGGAAGAGAGAGAAAATACCATTTGTTGTAATGGTTTGTGTTTGGCAGCTAGTTTTCCAGGGCTACTGGTCGTAGCTGACCCAGTTGCAAATGAACAAATGTTAGCTCCAGGGCCCATAAAACCACGTCCATAACTAATATTCAATGGATGATCATGCAACAAGAAGCTTCCTACAAGTTCCTCTATATAAGGATAATTCATCAGAGTTGACTGGACTGAGAACTAGAAAACCATTTTCAAATAGTGACAAGTTCTCTAGAGCGACAAGTCGAAATTGGTCTAGTTTGACCTCGTCAAACTGCTACTGGAGGCCTACAAAATGGTTTTGCCAAACTATCCAGAAAAGTGTTTTTCCCTAAATGGTATGTTCCATACAATTGTCTATTATAAACACTAGAGGTTTGCAAAGACGGGAAATAATTTCTCTATCCAGGTTTCAAATGGCAGTTCAAAACGTAAGCCAACTTTATAGTTTTAACAACTTTCTACTACTATAAAATAGTGTAACAAGGCTCCTATAAGAACGTCAAAAATATCACATATGTTCGTTTGAGGTCAATCTAAATGTCAAGGTGAATCCTCACATAATAAGGTATGCGAATGAAGCTTAACATCTCATTTTTAGAGTTACAAAGGGTACTTAATGAGTCTTCAAAAAGTGCAAAAATTAACTATTTAAACCAGGAGATGATCAACGTTATTACTAGGAAGTCAATTTCATCCGATCAATAAAACAATGTTGTAGTAATTCAAATGGGTAGGAAGTTTTCTAAATCACCTAAGAATGAGGGTGGAAGTTCATGTTTTAATGCAAACGATTTATTTTGACTTTGTGAGTTACGACACGACATTTAATTGTTTTTGCAATGAGTTGAAAAAAAACATTAAACGGTATTAAAATCCTAATATTTTAAAATTCTATTAAGGTGCAAAGAGAACTAAAACATGAGAATTATGAGAGGTAATGGAAGATGAACCATTCATGGGAGGAATGGAGTCGGTCAAACCTACAAGCTTCGGTACAACATCTTGCTTGGGTACTTCGTCAACCGGTTCACAAGCATCCACAGATCCACCATTTTGCATACATGTCTATCAAGGAATTTGTAACTACATATTTAAAACCATTCCTCTACTCTTTATACTCTGAATGATGTCCATAATGTGTTCCAAAACTCACATCTAGCACAAGATGGGCGATGCTAGCAAAGGTTATCGAAACTGGCTTTAGATCTGCTAGTTATGGTTTCTCAGAAATTTCTAGAGCCTTTTCAACAACCCATTTGTGCATATGCTGGAAGTACATTTGAAAATGTAAGCTGATTTGGTTGGAGCCTTGTTTGCAGTATACGGTGAAACAACATGAATGTCTCCTGAGGAATACCCATGTCCTTTGTACACTGTTGTAACCTATTCCATGTGAAGTTGTCTTGTTCTTTCATTTGGTCAAACATTGTAACAACGTCTAACAACACATTTGTAACTACAATATCTGAAAAAACCCCTCTTTTTTTTACTTTGATAGAATTCCACGTAGGTAAAAGAGTTCGTGTTTGGCACAGGCTGGGAGGATACTGTCGTAGACTGTTGTCTTCACCCAACAAAAAGATAGAAAAAAACAAAACAAAACAAAATAACTTGTTCAGATCATTGTAGATAGAAATACACGTGGCCCAAGGAAGGTAAAACAAAATAGGATCTTAGGGACACATCCAACGAGGCAACAAGGAGGTAGGTTTGAAGGATGGAGTCACAGGAGCTAAAGGGGTTATGAGTTCAAACATGGCGTATGCGCAATGAGTGGAAGCTGTAAACAAAAGCCCATGAAATTCATCCTTGTTTCACCACCCCCACGCCATCACCAGGTGTCCAAATCTGAACAACTCAAATTTTCCAAGCACACCCATGCATCCAAGGTAGAAAGGTAGTTTGGAACAGGTGAAGAAATCCATCGAGTATTAGCTGAAAATGCAGGCATCACAGGAGTTATGGATGAAAGTGTGGAGGGAGAAAACACAAGGCACAAGCAGGGATCTATAAAAATGGATTGTCTAGATCTCTATTTGCAGCATACACATAGCCAAGGAGGAAAACAAGGAGACATCGATCCAAAAGAAAGTGGTCAGAGCATAGAAAAGGTGTTTCAGTCAGCTCAAACGAGGCCCCCCAATAAAAATAAAGAAAAGGACTACCACCATCCCATGCCAAGTATGGCATAAATAAAAAATAATGAAACAAACAGGCAGCCATTAAACTACACGCACCCACTTTTCAGGAACCAAAGAAACACGAAATCCCATATTTCCACACTAAGCAGAGGAAAAATTGACCATACAGATTTACAATTTCAATGGGTGAGAAACGTCAAATAGCCAATAACTTCTAATAAAAGCATGCGTAGGGGCCTGAAAAGGCTTAATTAATTCAAAATAAAATTTTATTATTAATATACACATATTAAAAATATAATTCATACCCATTCATTTATTATTTATTTTTATTATGTGTTAAAATTCCCTCACACCTAAAAGGGATTCAAATAATCCTTTAGGATCTAAACCATAGGG
>CM034146.1:600244562-600351270 GCA_019776745.2 Taxus chinensis | reverse complement strand
AACAGTTCAGAAAAGTTGGACCGTTAGATATTCTAAGGCGAGTGTATACTTTTCAAAAATCCTCTCTCTTCTGCAAGTTGTTCTTGTGTGTTGAGAGAACTTTCAAGCCTCCTCTTCAAGACTGTAATGGCAACTATTGCCTCTTCTGAATGTATGATGCATTGTGCATGTTATTGAAGCAATAAAAGTGTGTGTTTTGTGACTAATCTCGGTCCTTTCATCCTTCTATGCTTCTTTGTGCCTTTCTCATACTTGAAGGTACACTGTGCAAGTTTAAGTTCTATTGCAGGTTCTTGGAGTTCTGTGCTTATCGAGTGGTGGAGTATTGCATGCAGTTGAGTTGTGGTGTCTATTCACCCTTCTTGAGTTCATCCTTCTTCAGCTGGGAAACTGGTATATTTCTCAGTCTGATAAAGTTTAACCAAGGAACGCGTGTCTCTTAGCCTGTGGTATCTTGTACCCTCTCTAAGTTGCAGTAGGTGAAGTTGACCTGTGGTGCACACACCCTCTTCAAATTAACCCTTCCTGAATCTGAAGACACCCTTCATTCGGTGCATCACCATCCCTAGTATAGTTTCATTTCTGTAAATCTCTTTCCCTAAAACCCCATGAAAATGTTAGCCTAGGACTAGATAATCATTTTTGTTACACTAGGAGTAGTACAGCACTTAGTTTAGGAAGAGGAAGCCGGCCTTCTCCGGAGATTCACCTCGATCCCAAGTCCCACAGCTTGAGAGGTGATCCCATGTGTCCCAATCACACCGAACGTCCTATTCACATCCTGGCCATTCGGAGGGTGCAGTGATTTGGTGACAACAGTTTTTGGCACGCCCGGTGGGACACTAAGGTTAGATCTTCCATCTTTTCAAGGTGTCTCATTACAACAACAAATCATAAGCCACCGTGCGACCACACACAACAGTTTTTGGCACGCCCGGTGGGACAGAGTTGGTACTTCTCTTCTCACTTACACAAGTCAAAGTACCTGGCGACTCCATATCTCTGGATTCCGAATCTCAGTGCAGTAACTTATGCGAAGAATTCAGACAAGAGCTTCTTCAAAGAAAGGAAATTATCAGCATACCGAACTTTCCTTGTCTCCTCCAAAGAGAAGAAGAAGAGGCATTTCCACATCCCCAGTTGCAGATTTACCTAGTAGGGGTCATTCAACTCCTCCTTACGGAAGATTTCCTCCACCCAGGAACAATCAACCTTTCGTTGCTATGGCGAGGAACCAAGTTTTTCCCCCTTTCAATGCAAGCAGTCCTCTCGTATGTTGGCTCAACGTGACCCGATACCTGTTGCGGCACTCAAAAGTTTACCCTTCTACACGGGGGAAACTCACGTTACTCCAGTGGAGCATATCTTTGATGTAGCCAGCATCTGCGCAGTACATAATATCACCGAAGACAACGTTGCAGTTAGACTTCTTGCTACCTCTTTCAAGGGAAAAGCACTTCAATGGTTTCGCGGGTTAGGTGTTGGCACTATAACCACTTGGGACGTGTTGGGAGAAAAGCTATGTAAACAATTTGAAGACAAAAGTGATCACCTATCACTTTTGGAACAACTTACTACCATAAAGAGAGCTCCCCAAGAATACATGAGTGATTTCAACTTCCGATTCCACAGGACTTGGAATAGGATTCCGGCGCTCATAAAGCCTTCTGCACATAATGCATTCTTGTACTATTTGCGAGCCTTGAATAGCGATGTAGCAGTTATGATCCAGTCTATGGGAGGGACTACACTTCCTGATGCTTACGAAGTTGCCATAAGTGCAGAGAATTCTTTGATTCAGGCTGGAAAGATAGCTCCACGACCACCAATGCCCTTTTCTCCAGATCTTACGAATCATCAGCCTATCATTGCTCCTCTTCCAGTGGACTCCAAGCAACCATCTCAATCTTCCCCTGCCTCTTCAAATGACCTATTTGAAGTCAAGTCACTACTACAAAATTTTGGAAATGAGCTCGTTGCACTCAAAAGGCAACAATTTCAATACAATCGTCCGTATCAGCCACAAAATCAGCAGTATCAGGCTAGCCGTCCTCCCTTTCAAGGAAACAATCAGCCCCAAAATCAAACTACGAGTCAAGTTGCAAATGTCAGGCCCTTGAACTTCCGGAACCCTCTTGCAGCTAGCTCATCTAGAGCTATAGTACCTGTTCAGAATAATCTAGTTCAAGACTACGAATGGTGCTATCCTTGCTCTCAACCTCACAATCAAAATCTTTGTCCCAATGGGGTTCTTAGCCAGGCCCTTATGGTTCAAAGTGTATCTGCCCCTTCAGAGTTAACAAACAATTCATCTACGCAAGAAGCAGCAGATCAACCGCAGGCACCTGAAGAATCCACTTTACTAAACTGGCAAGAAGAAGATTTTTGCGGATTGAATATAGATTCTTCATCAGTGGCAGCAAACACTCGTTCCAAAAAGAGAGCAATGGAGCCTCAACCTCTCGAAGCTGATCTAGCATCCACTTCTCAACATGGGTTACAAATAGCGGTTGATAGAAATGTGGGAAAGAAATCACCAGAAACATCGGCTAGCCACGCCGCAGGGAAAGATGGTTCTCCAGGCATCACGATACCCAACAAACATTTTCCAAAGGAGGACCCCAATGCCCAAAAAAGTGTCAATAAAGTTGGAGCGATTCCCTTTAGCATAGTAGAACAAATGAAGAAAACCAATCTGAGCGTTACCATGTGGGATGCACTCTCGATTCCTTCTCAAAGAAACCTGCTGCGAGAAGCTCTGAACAGTTTTAGCACAACCAGCGCATCACCAAGCCATGGAGTGACAAATGCTACAAATTTGTGTCAACCGGAAGGGAAGATCATTCCTACGGCAAACAAACCACCACCATTCTACATTTCCCTGATCATTGGCGACCACCTGGTACATAATTGCATGATCGATTCTGGTGCCAGTAGCTCTGTCATGCCGAAACAAATCGCAGATGTACTAGGCATACAATATGCGCCAGTTGCAAGAGGGGTTGTTCAACTGGATGGCACAGCTGTTAAGACTGTTGGGGTTATCAAAGGACTTCAACTTACCATCCACGCATGCCCAAGCTTGTCATTCACCCAAGATATATCAGTCATTGATCTCCCTCCCCTCTTTGCCATCTGCCTATCACGGGATTTCACCGCCAAGATGGGTGGTTACCTATCAGCCGATTGGTCGCATATGATTCTCAGGACTCGATACGGAACCAAAGTAACTATAAGGGCAGAACCAATCTGCCATAATCATGTAGAACCCTACACTTCTAGTCCCATAAATGGAAATTACACCATCGGTGATCCAGAAGAGGAAGGTGCCGATCATGAACCAACCACCCTTGTTGAAGAAGTCCCTGATACTTTGCTAGATGAAGCAAGTAGAGATCATCAGTACGATCCCTACGCCGATGTATTGGCAGAAGAAGAAGCTGGTTTGCTGGTCTTGGAAGAAACAGGATTAGGTACCTACTGTATCCATGAAGAAGATACGATCATACCACAACTTGTCAAAACACCAAATGATTCTAAAGGACTATGGCAATTGTTCTTCGATGGCTCAAGAAGTAAGAATGGATCCGGTGCTGGTGTTATGTTAATTTCTCCAGAGGGAGATAAGTACTTCTCATCTTTCCGGTTGCAGTTCAGTTGCACTAACAATGTTGCAGAATACGAGGCTCTTGTGCAAGGAATTCAGCTAGCCCAAAGGAAGGGAATCAAGGCCCTAACTGTTTTTGGAGACAGTGAGTTAGTTGTTCATCAAGTTTCAGCACGTAGTGCATCCAAAAATGATCTTTTAAGATCATACAAGAACCGAGTCTGGGACCTGATTGAAGATTTCGAAGCTTTTGGGATCCATGCAATCCCTAGAGATCAAAATCAAGATGCAGACAGGCTTGCTACAATTGGTTCACAATACAACATACCAGTTGATATCATGAAAGAAGGGCAGCAATTTGTTAAAATGGTGGTTCGACCAGCAGTCCCTGATAATGTGAGTAGTTGGCAAGTGTTCGATAGTGACAACCAAATTGTCCTCTTCCTACAAGAAGAGGCGGAGTTTGCTGCAAGAAATCAAGATAAGTTACAAGAGTCATATGGTGAACAAATTATCCAATTGAAAAGCAACAAGTTACCAAAAGGTTTAGTCACTTTGGAATCCATTTTCAATTCAGATGACCAAGCCAAAAGACAAAGCCCTAACATGGTGGTCAAAGAAGAATATTTTGAGGAAGTCGAAGTATCAAATGAAAAATTTCTTAAGATCGGAAAAGTGTGTACTTCTGAGGAGAAAGAAGCTTTCATCAAACTTTGTCAAGAGTATCATGACATCTTTGCATGGAGCTATAAAGATCTGCGTGGTTTTGATCCAGGTCTTGCGCAACATACCATCGAACTGGATCCTAATGCTAAGCCAGTTCGTCAGAAACAAAGACCAATTAATCCCAAAATTGAGCCACTAATGAGAAAGGAGCTAACCAAGCTCATCGAGGCTTGTATAATTTTTCCCATCAAGCATTCCTCATGGGTAGCCAATTTGGTGCCCGTGAGGAAGAAGAACGGAGAGATCCGGTTATGCGTAGATTTCAGGGATTTGAATCGTGCGTCATTGAAAGACCATTATCCTCTTCCATCGATGGAGCAGATCCTTCAAACGGTGGCAGGAGCTCAAAGATTTTCTTTGCTCGATGGATATTCAGGTTACAATCAAATCCTAGTCCAAGAATCTGACCAATTCAAAACGGCTTTCACTACCAAGTGGGGCACATATGCCTACAATAAAATGCCATTCGGATTGTCCAATGCCGGGGCTACTTTCCAAAGAGCCATGGACATGGCATTTAAGGGACTGATCAACGATATTATTTTGGTTTACCTTGATGATATAACTGTATACTCTAAGCATGCAGAAGATCACATCACACATCTAAGGAAAGTTTTCCAAAGGTGTAGGGAATTTGGGGTTTCACTTAACCCCAAGAAATGTATTTTCGCAGTGCACGAGGGAAAATTGCTGGGGCATGTTGTTTCAGCGGAAGGATTATCAATCGATCCAGCCAGGATTCATTCAATTATGTCCTTATCTCTCCCGAGTCACAAGAAGGGCCTCCAGAGCTTTTTGGGAACCATAAATTTTGTGCGGAGATTCATCCCCAATTCGCGACATTGGCTAAACCACTGACAGCCATGCTAAGGAAAAACATGCCATTCTCATGGACAAAGGAAGGACGAGAAAGCTTCGAAGCCATCAAAACAGCCATTTCCCAAGCTCCCACGCTTGTGAACCCCAGGTTTGACAAAGATTTTATCCTTTATGCTTTTGCAGGTCAAGAGAGCATTTCAGGGATCCTCACCCAACAAAACGACAACCTGATGGAGCAACCAATCGCTTTCTTCAGTCAATCCCTCAAAGACTACGAGTTCAAATACTCATTCATTGAAAAGCAAGTCTTTGCAGGTTATTCGAGCTTTGAAGAAATTCAAGCACATGTTGTCCAACAACAAGATTCATCTGATGGTGTCTCATCCAGGTGTCAAGGAGTTTTTGCTGAACAAAGAAATGAACGAAAAGCGTGCTGGATGGATCACGAAGGTAATGGAGTATGACGTGCATATCAAAGTCACTAAACTTGTCAGAGGTAAGGGTTTATGTGAGCAACTTGCTGCAGACATGGAATCAAAAGGTAATGAGGACGTGACACTCCTAAATACTGATGAGGATGTTGATCAAGCTGACTGGTTATCCAAAATGAAGAATTTCATCTTCTCAGGAGCATACCCGGCAAACATGGATAAAAACCAAAGACGAACTTTCCGTCTTCAATCTATCCCATATGTTTTGGTAGATAGCATTCTCTTTCGAAAAGATTTGAACGGTGTTCTCCTTCGGTGCATAGGACCGGAACAGGTAAGTAAGATACTAGAAGAATTTCATAATGGCCTATCTGGAGGACATTATTCCGCACGGACAACAGCTACTAAGATCATGCGAGCCGGCTACTATTGGCCGGATTTATTCAAGGATGCCCATCTCTGGGTAAGGAAATGCAAGGAATGTGCCTTTTTCACAGGTAAGCAGAAGCTGGCAGCTCTTCCACTGCATCCAGTTCAAGTGGATCAACCCTTTGTTCAATGGGGGTTGGACTTCATCGGAATGATTAATCCTCCATCCAGTGACGGACATAAGTGGGTCCTTACCGCAACAGACTATTTTACTCGATGGACAGAGGCGGTAGCATTAAAAGAGAGCAATGAAAAGGCAGTTCTAGATTTTTTGGAGGGTATAATGACGAGGTTTGGTGTTCCATTTACAATCATTTCAGACAACGCGCTAGCTTTTCTTGGTATGAAACTGAGTGAATGGGCTGTTAAAAATGGGGTATACCTCAAAACTTCATCCAATTACTATCCGCAAGGAAACGGATTGGCTGAGTCTAGCAACAAAAACCTCATAAGGATTATTAAGCGCACAATGGAGACTAACAAGAGGACTTGGCATACACAGCTTAAGACCGCCTTATGGGCAGATCGAATCACACCTAAAAGGGCCATTGGAAATTCTCCTTTCGTTCTTGTATATGGAAGAGAGGCAAAACTCCCGCTCTCATTGGAGTTACCTTCTTTGGAGTTAGCTCATCAACTTGAAGTTATAGAGAGTGATCCTCTGACAGTAAGGTTTGCTGAACTCATGGAGTTAGAGGAAGTACGAGATAAGGCTATGAAAACTTTGGAGCAGCATCAGGCTCAAGTTAAGAAATCTTTTGACAAGAAGGCGTCCGACAGACATTTTCAAGAGGGAGATTTAGTTCTCAAATGGGATGAAGACAGGGCCAAACCAGGCAAGCATGCCAAGTTTGACGCTCTCTGGAGTGGACCATACATCATCACAAGTTGCAAAGAGGCAAATTCATTTCGTCTATCTAGGCTCAATGGAGAAGAACTGCCCATTCATGTGAATGGGATACATCTCAAAGCTTGTTTTTGAGAAGCGTTCCACCCCCTGTACAGTTAAAATTAGGTGTTTTCCTCCAAGTGCTTATGCACATTGTTGTCTGTTGTTGTTTTGCTTTCCTCGTTGTTGTGTTTTGTGTTGTTCTGCACATTGTTTCATCATTGGAAGGTGTCAAGGAGAAGAAAGGTTCAAGGTTTCCATAATAGTTCAAAATCTGCTTCATTCAGAATTTTTTCAGTGTTCCATGGATGTCAAGCATTCAACAGATTCAGTATACTTCATGCTTAGCATTCCAGGGAGGCCCAGGATATCAGAAATGTTCAAGGAGATTTCGGGATGTGTCAAAGAAAATCATACTACTTTCAGGATTCCAACATAGACTCCATGCCCAATGGATGACTTAAGGCTACTGGAATCATGCTTAGCAGGCAATCATCCCCGAGAGGTCGCCAAAAATGTTATCCAATTTTGCACACCTGGCAAGATTGGACAACGGGGTCCTATCACGTTCAAAATAAAATAATAGTCCCAGGAACCCACCTTCGGTTATTATCGAGATGCAATAATTAAAAATAATTCCTAAATTGCATATGAAGAGATCACCTAGCATCGAAAGGCACCCAGTTGATCTCAACTCAGTGGAGAGTTCAGGGTCGAGTTGATAAAGAACCCGGTGTCAAATTGATAGTCATCTCGGAAATCATCTCAGTAGAGACTCTCAGTTGTAAGAGCTCGACGATGGCCTTGTTAATGCAAAATATAGCTCGTTGAAAATTGACGAATGAAAGGAACTGTACAAGGATCTCGGTGGAGATCGATGCAAAAAGATCCGAAGGCCAAGTCGGGGAGAGTCAAAGTTTGAGCTATCAATAAAGTCTCAATGAATTGGAAAGGTTCAAGCCACAAGCGGAAGCGAAGGCATAGATAAGGAGTTCGACTCATCTTCGTGGCTCATTCATTTTGGAGATCATGTGGTGAGCTTCTTTTAGGACACATTCTGCAGAGCTAGGGTGATTCAAACGCAAGCCAAGGCATCAAGAGTGCCATAAAATGAATGGAGATCATTGCATAAACAAAGATACGTGATGGAGCCTTATCAATGGGACTCATCAAGCATGATGGATAATTCAAGGCAACTCGTTTCGCGTGGATGCATTAAAGATGGTTTCTAGGATACAATTCCAGGGCCCATTGATTAATGCAAAACTGGGAGGCCTACTCGAGGTAATTTTTCAACGGTAAGCTCGCAAAGAGAGCAAGAATGTCGGGCCAGGGTATTAGTGAATACAGTATATATATTTTCGCTGGCGTTGTTCAAACCTTCCTCGGCCGAGCATTCGGTGCACAGGCAGCAAGCATTTTGCGGTATAATAAGAGTTCGTTTGAGAACTTCCAACAAGCAGGTTGTCCAACTATGTGTTTATCTGATCAGCATCGTATGCATCCTCAAATTCAGGATTTTCCTTCAAGATATTTTTATGAAAATCAATTAAGTGACAGTGAGAGTGTTACCAACAGACCTGAGGAAATTTATTACAAAGACTCTCTATCAAGACTTGATTAAATTTATTTTACAATGCAATTCATGAAAGCGGATCTCATAGAGGTGGAACTGTTTCATATCAGAGTATTCATGAGGCACAATTTGCTTTGCAATTAAATGAGCACATTCAGTATGGGAACTCAGTGTTGTATCATAGGGCGTGATACAAGGAATTCAGTCTGTGAGAAGAATTTGAGTGAACCATAACCATAGCTTGTCATGCAGTTGGAGACAATCAAACTTTGGGCTGAGCTCGGTCATGGGAAGGAAAACTCGGCAGGAGAAAAATCATGGGAATCCGAGAAGCCTAATGCCAAGCGGGTTTTCGTGGATGGAAAGCCATGGTCAGACTTCCGTGGAGTGGAGAAATCGGGTCTAATTGCCAGGTTTGCGCGGCAAAGCTGAGGCCGGGGCCCGTGGATTGGTGTGGCCAACCCGTTATGCGGGGATTCGGAGCTGGAATGCCAAGTGGGTTTTTGTGGATGGCAGGCCAAGCTGAAAATCCCGCGCGCTGGTGGGAACTGGGGAGAAATCGGATCAAACTACCAAGGGAAATATTAAGATGGCAATCCGTCATGAAAACCCCGCGCAGTTTGGAGCAGTCCGAGTCTTTTTGCGAGTTACCAGGAGAATTAAAGTGGCAGTTGCAAATTGAGCGTTGATTAATCTTCCGATCGATAAGGGAGGATGATGGCGAGATGGTTGAAGATGGGTCGACGTTTCAGGCTCACAAAAAAGAAAACGCCTTCTCATGGAATACCGTAATTGCAGCTTAGAGAAGACAAAAGTTTCCAGCATGCAACGAATGGATGTCTGATCTGATCAGTTCGCCTTTGCCAGCATACTTCTTCCAACTCCGATTCAGGCTCTGAGCATTTGTTGGTCGCGAGAAGCCGTTTTTAAAACTCTCACGCACAGGCAGCAGGCGTGTGCAATACAGTCGAAGCCTTCTTAGCGCTTCCAGCAAGCAGCTGCATGAAACAAATATTCACTGCCGTGCACGATGGATTGGAGTCACGACCTTCAAGGCTTCATGAAATTTGCTCGGGTCAGGAGATGAAGGTTTATTACGGTGCAGAATGAAACGATTCGCATTGCTCAACATTTCCTTTCCTAGAAACGAATTGAATGCGAAGGTCAACTCTGAAAATACCCGGTCAGCCGTTTTGCCCTGCTACATCCTTGTTACTCGTAAATGGTCTCTTTGAGAAACTCCGAGGGCAGAGGCAATATTTATACCCTTCCATTATGATACGTCCAATCAGACAATAAAAGTATTCTTTTACCAGATTCAGAGAAGCTTGTTTTTAAACAATGGACGATATACTGCAGTTTCAAGCTAGTTTTATCTAGCTTTATTTCTATTAGCTTTGATCCACGACTAAGGAAGAATTCATATGGTTGTTACTGTACATTTTTTTTAAGGTCCTCTTGGCTGCCCCAGTTGTTCAATGTATTTTTTGAAGAGCTTATTTCACGTGTTGCAAATTGTAACATAAAAGATCTTTTTAGTTTCTGAAAAAATGAGTATATTGTATAGCTCACGGCTACCTATGCCATAGGTTCCAATAGTAGCATAATTGTCGATTGGAGCTGAGATTTCCGGGTGCACTGCCAAAATACCAAGGGGCTCTTTGGCCAAAAAATCAGTCTTAGGGTGTCTATCAGACATGTTATGGGCATGAGACTGTGTCATCATCATGGCAGCATTAGGTCTTTATTAATAATGGCATTTTCTCATCGTTTGGAAGGTACAAATTGTGCTTATTATGGCAAAGCTAAACATTCTTACTACAAGTGTTATATGATAAGGAAGAACCGTGAGCATTGTGGTAAAACCATTCTTAGAGGCGTGAAAATGTGAACATGATCGAACAAATCTTGATATTTGAAGAGCTCGTGGTGTTGTTTCATGGAGTTTGAACGTGGAGTGAATATGTGGTCCAAAACAAGAAGAAATAACTCTATCTGTCAAACTAGAGTTATCACAGAGAAATCAATCGATTGAGTGTTGACAGGGCCACGTAACGTGATCCCTAACAATTTTCATAGCTTGAAAGATCATTTCTAAATGGCGCAGCTCGTGGTGATGTTTCATGAAGTTTGAACGAGGAATTCAGAATGGCCTCGAGTTAACAGAGCAAAACGGTAAGAATCAAGTTTGATAGCCCACCATTCGGAGGACTCAATGCAAAAGAGCGCGATTACCAAAGCAAGGAAAGAGTTAGTGCAGGGTCAAAAATCGATTGCAACACCGAGTTAGCGGATTCGAAGCTCACCAAGTTGAGATTTGTGCAGACTCTATCCACATGGACCCCCCTCCTCTTCAAGTCAAACGGGTCAACGGGGGGGTCCCAACATTATGTTAATTAAATTAATATTTTTATTTAAATATTTTAATAATAATATTTATTATTATTATTTAAATATTTTATTTAAATATTCTTTTAATTAATTGAGAAGACTTGGTCATCAGGCAATTAATGACCCATGATGGAACCTTCTCAGGTAGTTCAACTAACTGCAATAAATACATCATGGGCCTTCATTTTAGGAATGTAATTATGACCATTTCCTCTTCTTTCTCACATATTCTTCTATAAATGTAAGTTGGAAGCTCATTTCAAAGGGTTCCAACAGTTCAGACAAGTTGGACAGTTAGATATCTCAGGCGAGTGTATACTTTTCAAAAATCCTCTCTCTTCTGCAAGTTGTTCTTGTGTGTTGAGAGAACTTTCAAGCCTCCTCTTCAAGACTGTAATGGCAACTATTGCCTCTTCTGAATGTATGATGCATTGTGCATGTTATTGAAGCAATAAAAGTGTGTGTTTTGTGACTAATCTCGGTCCTTTCATCCTTCTATGCTTCTTTGTGCCTTTCTCATACTTGCAGGTACACTGTGCAAGTTTAAGTTCTATTGCAGGTTCTTGGAGTTCTGTGCTTATCGAGTGGTGGAGTATTGCATGCAGTTGAGTTGTGGTGTCTATTCACCCTTCTTGAGTTCATCCTTCTTCGCTGGGAAACTGGTATATTTCTCAGTCTGATAAAGTTTAACCAAGGGAACGCGTGTCTCTTAGTCTGTGGTATCATGTACCCTCTCTAAGTTGCAGTAGGTGAAGTTGACCTGTGGTGCACACACCCTCTTCAAATTAACCCTTCCTGAATCTGAAGACACCCTTTATTCGGTGCATCACCATCCCTAGTATAGTTTCATTTCTGTAAATCTCTTTCCCTAAAACCCCATGAAAATGTTAGCATAGGACTAGATAATCATTTTTGTTACACTAGGAGTAGTACAGCACTTAGTTTAGGAAGAGGAAGCCGGCCTTCTCCGGAGGTTCACCTCGAGCCCAAGTCCCACAGCTTGAGAGGTGATCCCATGTGTCCCAATCACACCGAACGTCCTATTCACATCCTGGCCATTCGGGGGGTGCAGTGAAGGGAAGTTCATTATATTCCATACACACATCTATTACATTTCTTTACATCTAGCTTAATTTCTCTCTATCAAGTGTAACACGCACAAGAGCCACTTAGTGCACAATTCCACACACACACACAAAACTGCATCAGGTCTGAGATGTAGTGTATTGATCAGTCATAAGTTCACCATTGTGACAGATGAGGATAATCCAACCCCTCATTCTGCATATTTATTTTTAGGATTAGATTTCTCTTTGAGGGATTTGCAGGTCATTAATTCATTATAGGTTTTCAGCGACCTCAGTGATCTAAGTGTGACATACAGGCAACTAAAGTAAAACAACAATGAACAACTTGTGACCACTCAAAGGTGGTTTTCTGAGCATTTCTACTGCCAAAAGCACCCAGAAATATGCCTAGGGCAATTACAAGCGCTCATGTCCCTCTTCAAGCACCCCAGTCCAATTTATTCTTCCAGATCTACATTTTTTTGATCTTCAGTGTGATATTCATTCGTTTGGTTTTTCCAATTTTCTAATTTTGTTCACTTTTGGGATCTCTGTGAACCATATAAATATTTTTACCCTCTCTTTGCACTTAGGGTTTTACATTTTATAGGTTAGCTTTCTTGGCTTAATTTTTGTACTTAATTTTTTATTTTATTTATTGTTGTAATAACATTCAAATTAGGCATAAATTAACATTTTAGCTTAATCAATTTAGAATTTCAAAATTTACAGAATCTATTTTTTGGTATTTTTTGTTGTTTCATAGGTTTTCTAACTTCTATTTTGCATGTTTTACTTTTGAAATCATTTTCTAACACTTGTAAATGCTTTAATGCTTGTTGTTTTTCCATTTTACTTAAGTTAGATCAAAATTTGTGTATGCTCTTATCTTACACCTTTTGGCAATCTTGGGAATCAAAAGAAACTTTGGTCTTTATTTTCTAACATTGTGGTTTACTTGGAAATTTAATTATTTAAGTTTTTTAAGGGAATTAATCTTTTGAAGAATTTAATTAGTCATTGATTTGAGTTTTTTAAAATTTCTACTTAGTTAGATCAATCTATGTATGCTCTTCTCTTACATATTTTGACAATATTGAGAATAAAAAAAAACCTTAATTCTCTTTAAACTTTAAGGTTTATATGGAAAAACACTAAATACTTTGTGCGTAGGAATTTTTCACTTGCCAAATACTCTTTTTGAAACAATATACCAACGACATCATATGCAGGTTGACAATGATGTGCTAAACCACATTAAGATTAAAATATAAAAAATCACATCATTTAATTCAAAAAATTATATTTGTAGGTTCGGATAAGGGCTTAAACCCATCCGCTTAAAACTATGGGAAGTGTCTTGGCATAAGCCATAAAAATAATTATGAGGATTACCATAGGAACCCAAAGTAGTTAACACATTAAGGGAACTTGTTGACTAAATGGAAAGTGCCCCACTACCTACTTAACTATAAATACCCTTGAGGAATGCTTCAAGTTGTCTTTATGAGGCCTCTTTCATTAATTTGATTATGGAGCAATGGTCCTTTTTCTCAGATTTATCTAGCGAAGTGTACCTCACTTAGATAATTATTAGTGAGAATTGAGAAAAAAAACAAAATCCTAGGTATCCATTTGGAATTGGGTCCAACTTAACTTTATCCAATCATGTTTCAAATAACCTTCACAAAGCAAAAAGTTGGAGTCAAAACCTTTTTAGTCATATAAGGGAGAGTTTATTGAAGTTTGTGTCATGTGTTATTCATCACAAAATTTACAAATGTAAAACTTTGTCTTAGTTTCTATCTTGTTATCAAAAAAGGTGAAACTTTGCCAAAGTTGGGCTACGTATTTTTCATCACCACTTATATTATCTCCCTTATTCTCTTGTTTACATTTTTAGTCAAAAGAAAGAAACTCGAAGTGCTTCTAAGATCATGTCCACCACTTTTACACCCACTTACATCACTCTTTATTATGACATTGATGTAATTGTTGAAAGTGTGTTAGTACATCTTCATATTTTGGTAGCCTTTTCTTGAAATCCATATTCAGACATCTCATTTTAGAAGGTTATCCTATCTCTATTTCCCTTTGTGTTGTTACACTACTCGCATTATATCAATAAATTTCTAATACTTACATCTTGCTTTCTTAAACTTGATATAAGTGTCCAAATTGTATTGTTATGTTTCTCACATTATGTCAACTCATTATTATACTTAGACCTTGTTTTTATTCAAACATTGAATTAAGTTTTGTAAGGTGTTGTAGTTACATTTTTTTTATTAATGGAAAATAGTTTTGAAGGGACTATACCATGTTACAAAAGAGACTCAACAACCAGATAAACATGAAAAAGTAGCAAAAAAGGATCTGAATCTAGGTATTACAAAAATTCCAATAGTAGTGAAAAGAGAAGCTACTAAGAAAAAACAAGACAAGTATTAAACTGTAACTAAACAACATAAAAAACATACTATCAACAACAAAACAACAACTTGAACGCATCTAACCTACCTAGAAGGTGTTATTTATTTGAATCCCTATCAATTCTTGATTTGATCATCTACAGAGAGGTAAAAATCACTAGAAAGGTGACATGTGTGAGGTCATTTACATTCAGTTGTGAGATGATAAGGTTTCTACCACCTTGTTGCCCTCTCTATATGTATGGCCAATTTTAATACTTTTGAATATGTGGCATATATTAATAGATTCCCAAAAGAAATATTTAATATTCCAAATTGGAGGATGCATCTGATTAAGATGATTTATAACATTAAAGGAATCCCCTTCAACAATAATGTTCTTAATGTTGTGATCCTTAGAAAATCTTACACCCCATAAAGCTAATAAATCTTCAGCATAGTGATTGGTCTAATTTCCCATTCTGCCAGCATAGGAAACAAGTAAACAACCTTTATGATCTTGAATTATTCCTCCACTAGTAGCTGCCCCTGGGTTTCCCTTAGAGGCTCCATCAAAATTGAGTTTATACCAAGAATTAGGAGGAGGGATCCAATGAATTGAAGATCTGTCAATGGTTGGAGTTCTCTGTTTCTAGACATTTTCAATGTCAATCTTCCAATTTGAAAGTATAAACTCTTCATCTTTAGGATATTTCTTATTCTTAAGTGGTTTAAATATTTAAATATTATCTTTAACTACATTACCAATCTTAGTAAATCTCGTATTGCATGTTTGTCTGTTGTTTCTAAATATTATGTCATTTCTATCTTTCCAAACCCTCCATATAATATGGGGTATAACCAATTTCTATAATATCCTAACAATACAATGCTTATAAGGAGAATCCAACTGTATCTAAGTTTGACTAAATTCCTTTGGCACTGTCTAAAAAACATTGACATTTTAGAAATCATAACTCCAAATCTTTGAAGCAAACTCATAATGTACAAAAAGATGTTTGATATCCTTAGCCTCTTTTTTGCATATGCAACACATGTTTGGAATTATAAAGCCTCTATTTATTAGGTTGGCATTTGTGAGTATTATTCCTCTGAGAACAAGCTAGAAAAATAAATTTACTTTGGGAGTTAGTTCAGGCTTCCAAATCCCGCTCCATTTGAAATCACAATGGATGTTTTCAAAATAGGAATTGTATCCTGATTTGACAGTGTATTCTCTATCACATGATTTGTTCCATACAATTTCATCCTTGACATCAATTTAATTTAGGGGTATGTTATCCAACTTCTCTTGAAGTGAGGATATTATGAAATTTAGATCATTCCTCTCCACCTTAAGTTGCTTCCATCTTTTTCTGTTACCCTCCATTTCAATGTAGTCTTTGACTTTAGTTCCATACTTGTATTCTAAAATATCTTTTACATAACCAAATTTATCATTTAAAATGAAGCTAGTCTAGTTATCACTCCAAAATTGAATATCCCTTTCATTTCCCACTTTCCATTTACAACCTTAATTGATGAAATCCCTAATTTGTATCAAATTATTCCAAAAATTAGAACCTTGAGGTAGTTGACCATCATAAAGGAAGGAAGTTACTTTTTGCTAAGCTAGATATTTGGACTTAATTAAATCAATCCAAGGTTTCTCCTCAATAAGCATTCTCCAACCCATTTTTGCAATTAAGGCCATATTCATTTTTCTGATATCCTTTATGCCTAGCCCACCTATTCTTTTAGGTGTACATAATTTATTCCATGCCACCAAGTGATATTTTAATCTTTCCTCCATTCCATGCCATAAAAATTGCTTCTGAATCCTTTCAAATTTTTCCCTAAAAACAATAGGAATGTTGTATAGAGACATAATGTAAATAGGTAAATTATGCATAGTGCTTTTGATTAGAAGACATTTTCCAACACTAGATAGTATGGTCCCTTTCCATCCAGCCATTTTATTTTGAAATATTTCAAGTAAACCATTCGAAACTATGGTAGAATTATTTTTGTTCTAAGAGGAAGACCCAAATATGTTGTGGGTAGAGAATTGATTTTGTACCCCAGAATTTGAGCAATTTTTTTTGTCTTTCCAGTGGAGTATTAAAGAAGAAGATGGAACTCTTATCAAAATTTATCTCTTTCCATGAGGCAACCTCATAAAATTTTAGAATAGATTTAATATCCGTATCTTCAAGGATAGATGCCATCAAAAGTAGAATTGTGTCATCAACAAATTGCTGATGTGAAGCTATTTGGTTTGTAGAAGTAGGCCTAATTCCTTTTAAAATACCTTCATTAACAACTTTGGTAATGGATCTGCTAATACTATCAACCATTAGAATGAAGATTAAAGGGAATATAGGATCACCCTATCTTAATCCCCTACTGCTAGCAAAGAAGCCCACCCCGCTCCCCATTAACCACCATAGAAAATCTAGCTGTAGAAATGCAAGACTTAATCATTTTTCTAAATTTATTATGAAAACCAAATTTAGCCAAAATATTTTCAAGAAAATGCCAAGAGACTTTGTCAAATTCCTTGTTCATATCAAGTTTCATTACCATGCTAGCTTTTTTGTTATTACATCATGATGACCCCATCTTGAATTATCCTCCCTTTTATGAATCCACTTTGTTGCTTTGAGATCATTTTACTAACAATGTCCTGAAGTCTTGTTGCAATAATCTTATTAAAGATTCTATAAATAACATTAACCATAATAATGGAGCGGAAGTCCTTAAAATCTTTAGCATTCATTTTTTTATGAGCAAGCACAATGTGGGTGTTATTCAACTCTTTTAGGAGATTACCTATTTTTTAGAACTCATTCACTACCCTTAATAAGTCATCTGAGCATATTTTCCAAAACTTCTGAAAAAAATTAGTAGAAAAACCATCAGGACCTAGTGCCTTATCCCCTTCAAGAGAAAAAAAAACATTTTACAACTCCTCCAAAGTGACTATTTTAGAAAGGTTTTTGAATCTTTTCTCATCTATTATGTCATTTGTAATGGCCTCTAAAAGAAAAGAGGCATCCTCTTCATTATTTGCACTATTCTCCTTGAGCATATTTTCATAAAATCTAAGAGCTTCAGGATATTTGATGACAATATCATTTCCTTTTGAAACTTTTGTTATCCTATTTGATATATGTTGTAGTTACGTTTCTCGCATTATGGCAATCCCTTTTTGCTAATAACATCTTGTTTTTCTTAAAAATTTATTAAAGTGTCCAAATTATATTGTTACGTTGTTCGCATTTGTAGCCTCAATTTTCAGAACTTGGACCTTGTTTGTCTTAAAATGGTTTTAAGTGTATACCTTATATTATTACACTATTAAAATCACTTCAACCCCTTTTAATACTTAAATCTTGTTTATCCAAAAACTCGATTTAAATATTAATATATATTTTTTGTCTTATTAAAAACAATATTTGAAACAAAATTCAGACATAAGGAGTAGGTTATGTTACAGTTGACCCCTTGTTAGGAAATTACTTGGATTTTCCTCAGCTACCTTTCATCATAATTTTTTCATCCCTTTGGAACATTCTTTGTGAATTTATAGTTATTACCCTGCTTGATTTTTCCTAGGTTCATTATAGTACTTCTACACATTTTTCAAACCTTAGCGAAACATTTCCTTTCATGCCTCCTATTATGAGAATGGGACATAGAAGATTAGGATCAAATCCTTTCATCGGTACAATTTTGGAACTATTACTTGAAAAAGAAAACTTGATTGAACATAATGGAGACAAGGTGACATCTCCTCGTGATAAATTTGAGTTTGATCTACCATGTATAGACAACTTACTTTTCCAAAAGAGAGATCAAGTTCTATCACGAGTTGTAGAATTAGGGGTTGGATTGCCACCTCGATTTAACCATACTCTTATTACAAACATGGTTCACGAAGAAGAAGAAATGGAACGTCCCCTTTTATCTATTGATGACATATTAAACCCTCGACATGCGTTTACTTCTAGTCAAGGAAATAACAATGAAGAAGAAGAAGATACTAAAAAAAATAGTGGTTATAGACACAAAATCATGCACTTTGAATCATTATTTAGTCCCTATCTCATACTACTATTCATATGGCTCTTGAGTGCAAAGAGTAATAATTAAACCATGTCTTGGCCATTTTTGTATTACTTTTTGTCATTATTTTCGATCTTGCACTTGTATTAGCCTAGTCTGTATCTTTATATTATGTTTTCCCTATTTCTGATTGGGGTGCTTAGTTAGGATTGGGGCACCCCAAGTGTCATGGTACCCTCTGGGTGCCCTGATCCTCTTTGTACTTTCCTCTCACTTTTTGGGCACTTTCTAGCCATTAGAGCTTCTTATATTTTTGGTGGTCAGCCTTTTCAGAGTTAATTACAAAATTAAATCTATAGAACCATATAAATATAAAGTTATGTGACCATAACGAGGGACCAAGCACTAGGCACTTACTATCACCACCTAAGGTTGCATCCATCAAAGGCATCTATAGCTATATTTGCATCCATCTAGCTCCATCACAAAGCACACAAGGCTGGTTCATCTACATCACACTTCATAGGAGGGGAGTCTATTGTTTCCATGCACACATTTACTATATTCTACATCTAGTTATGTGTTTGCTACTTCACAAAGTACAACTGACACAAGAGAAACCTAGGGCACAATTACATACACATACATACACACACCTAGAACTACATTGGGTCTAAGATGTAGTGCAATGCTCAGTGATAAGTCTATAAATTTGGAAGATGAGGATAGTCTAACCCCTTCATATGCATCTTTCTTTTTTGTAGGGTTTTGATGCTTTGTATGGGGTTTTAAACGTGATTCTTCCATTGCAGGTTTACTAGTGTTTTGCTGATCACATGGTGACATTCACGTGACAGGAATCAAACACAAGTGAACATCCAGTGACACTCCAAAGGAGGTTTCCTGGCCATTCCTACAAACCAAGGCACCCATATCTCAGACCCGGGTGCCCACAGGTGCCCCTATCCCTCTTCAGACGCCCCATTCTATCCAAACAATCCATATCTACATTTTCTGAGGCTCCTGTGTGATGGTTTCCTCATCTTGTTCACCTGCTCTACACTGCAACACTATCCCATGACATCTGTCAAATCATCTAAGGCTTTCTTAACCCTTTTTGCACATTAGGATTTCATATTTTATAGCTTAATTTACTTGGGTATTATTTTAGTATTTTATTATTTCATTTATTTAGTTATTTTACTGCTCCTATAGACATTTAGATTAAACTAGAATATATTCTATTTTAGTTAATCATTTTGGTGAACCCATACCCAATCTTCACACTTTTAGGATCCTCATTCTTTTCTTATCATCCTAGAGTATATTCATCATGAGTATCTCAATCAATGATTATTTTCTTTTCAATCCTGATTTAAGGCATAGAGTCCAACATCTTCTTTCTACTACTCACATTCACGTTCATATGCATCCTAACTCGGTATATAACACATTCATGGATGTAATTTCTCAACATATTTTTTCTCCATCTAATCCTCATGTTGATCTTAATACCTTTGACAATGACCCACCCTTACATATCATGATTCACATTTACAATGTGGGTATCAAGTGTACTTTAATTAATAATGGATATGAACTCAACTTATGTCCCATGTCATTCATTAAGAGGCTAGGTATTTCCACTCGTGATGTTAATCCATCTTTTCTTTCACTCCATGCATATGATGGTTCTATGTTCATCCATGCGTTGGTCACATTACATTACCTATCACCGTAGGACCAAAAATTGTTAACACTATGTTCTTCGTTATTGATTTTCCAGTCTCTTATAACTATTTACTTGGTAGACCATGACTCCATGTCATGCAATCTATTGCTTCTACCATACATCATTGTGTAAAATTCATACATGAAGGTATTGAATATATTGTACTTCATGACCATGATGCATACAAATATTGTGACCGAGATCCTAATACTACTCTTCCTATTCCACGTACTGATACTACAAATGATCCTCAACTAATGGATGAACCACCTCATTTTCCACCACTTGAAGGTGTTATTTATGTGATAGATGTAGTTTCTTCCACTCCACTACCTCCCCCTGATTACTACCAATACTATTATGATTGTTTATAGGGGCCTGTCCATCATATGGACATTTCTATCCCCTCCACCTTCTCAATGCTACTCCTTCATTACTACATTCACCATTTACATGTACACTTTTCATGAATGATTCATATTAGGAGCATATTCCATTTGATCCTACTTGTGATGACACTATATGTACACATGAGGGATTGACTCATTTAGGCTTTTCTTTTGAGTATCTTTACCCTCCATCACACAGTGTTCCTCACCTTTATTATGGGTTTATTCACATCACTTCCACTTATGGCCTACATGTGTCTTTCATCTCACAGTATTTCTTTCATGATGATCCTCACTCTTTGACCACTTACTCTAGGAAAATCATTGGCTTGATTACATTGGGGGCACATTTAGACCCTGATCATACATATATCTCATTTCCTATGCCTTTTGATTACGTGTATTCATTTGCAATAGCTCATTTCTTGGCTATACACAAAATCTCACTCATTGGTATGCACATGGATGTCCATTACCACCCTTCACTAATGAGGAGTATGTCATGGGTATGTAAAACTTACACCTCAATGGATCATTACATGACCAACCATAAACTATTGCTTACCAATTCTCTAATGCTTATCCATTTGAATTTGACTCTGACGCTGATGACCTCATAGATGATAATTACATGATTGTATTTTTCATCATATGCACACACTTGGGGGGCATAATTTTTATACCCCCCCCCCCCTAACATCACATGTGACATCTCATCATCTCATCACATACTTACATGCATACATCATTAGCATACACATCTACATCGTATCATACCAAATGACATTCTCTTAGTGCTTTGGTTCACACTTGATTGTTAAGGGCATTCTCTACATCATCACTACCTAATGAAATTCTCTACACATAAACCCACACACACCACACAATAGTCACTACACCTTAGGCACAGTGTATCATCATACACATCCTACATCATCTACACATTACACACTACATTACAAGCTATAGACATTGCATGCATTCATACATTCATAATTTACATTCTACATCTTGCTTCACATACATCATACACCATTCTACTCATATCTCACATACATACACCATACCACCTCATCTTAAATTTTACATCCTACACCTTACCTATTACATCTTTCATCGTACATCTACTATGCACTTATTCACCTTAGGTCATCTACACATCTCGCATTACACACCATACACCCTACTGCGCACATTACACATTTTATACATTCTCTTCTACGTGTTGCACTCACTACCCGATGACACACTCTAGTCTCATGGTTCATACTGGACTGTTGAGGGTATACATCAAAAATGGACCTCATCACCCTTACATGTTCATCATTCAATATTTTCTCATGTGACATACCTAGATTAAGTGATATATGCTTTAGGCTACATGGTCACTTCTCTTATCATCATCTAGTCGATAGGCTACATCATCACTTTAGCTTGCATCATTTAGTGGTATACATTTTAGGCTAAATCATCACTCCTTTTCTATTCATCTTGTCATGATATACACTTAGGCTACAGAGTCACACATACTTCATCTATGTCACATATCATCACTACACACTCATCACACTGTGTTACACACAACACATAGTTTGACCATTTCCTGATTATGACACACTCTCATTTATGGCTCATTCTTGACTACTGAGGGGGCATACTAAATGAACCTCATTGTATACAATTACATTCACTCGAGGGGGCCACATGGCTCCTATCATTCACTTTGAATTCCATTCCATCCATCCACAACATACTACATTTTATGGTTGCATTTACTCTTGCTTGCACTTCCTTTTACATGTTCACTTTATTACACATGCTAGATGTATATCATTATATGTCATTATCATTATCATACACACATGTCCATTCACTTACTTTCTAGTTGTGATCGCAGACTATACATGGATACTACATGTAGTACATGGATGCTTGACTACCAGTCCCATAGCGGTTCCTGGGGGCATTTACATTCATGTGCTACATGTGCTATTGTTTCATTTTTGTTCATAGCACACTACTTTTTTTATACACACTTTGACATATGTTTTATCTTTATAACATGTTAACTGGTGCTTCATGTGCAACATTTTCTTTGCAAGGATATTTACATTTCATATTGCTTGTTACATTTGTTTTCTCTTGTGTGCATTTGTTTGTTTGTCCATTACGGCCTTGAGTGTCTTGTTACACTGTGAGTGGTGTCCCATGTTTGCAACCCACTTTGTGTGGCCTACATTATCTTCTTGGGTGTTTACAGTATCTGCTTTATGTTCTAATTTACACATTATTTGTTTGGATTACACTTTTTTTATACATGCATGATTTTTTGTAATAACACTTGTTTTCTAGCTCCCTTGTTTGCTTGTGCCTTGGTTTTTACCAAGCACATCCCTTCCCCCTTGTAGGGAGCAGTTTCAATATCCACATTCAGTTCCTCTTTTGGGGCTGAATTATCCTATCCATGATGTCACATGTGACCTAAAAGAGGTGGGCATCATTTGGGTTTACACACGGTATCAGTACAATTTAGTTTTTTAGTTTTGTCCATAACATAGTGGGTTATACAGTGAGTGGATTCATATCAGTCTATGAACTCCATACACAACGAATTTTACAGGACAGGGTGTCCTTAGCACTTTCAGGATTAGTTAAAGGATAGAGGATAAACTATACCTTCCTCTCTATACTTATTTGGTCATGGCATCAGTACCACCCAAAAAACCAGACAGTACAAAGATCTCTTCACTCTCAGGAAGTAGTTACAGGTTAGAGGATAAATCATACTTTCCTCCCTACACTTCTTCGGCCAGTGGCATGAGATCACCCAAAAATCTCACACAACATCAACAGGATCCTTTCTACACCATTTTTCTCATCATGGATCAAGTGCACATGTTCCTTTTTCATTTTTTGTACTTTCTTTAGATGTTTTTTACATATATACATGTGTTTTTACACATTACACATATACATGTTTATTTGACTACTTGATCATCTTCTCTTTTGTAGGTTTATCTGTATGGGAAGCAAGTAGTCAACAACACACACATATGGCGGGTACATCACACACACAATACTAACCATGTAGATACACTACACACATTGGCATCTACACACATGTTTTTTCCCTAGGTTCACTCTCATCACTTTTTACACTTTTTGTATCTTTAGTCTCCACGCTCCATGGTTTTTTTATCACTCCACGCTTTGTCTAGTCCTTCGGTAACACATTCTACATCACTCTACATGGATATCAGGTACGCATATCTATCTACTTTATGTTACCAAACTTTTTCATCACCAACATAAAGTGGGGGATAAATGTAGACACAAAATCACACACTTTGAGTCATTATTTAGTCTCGGTCTCATACTATTATTCATATGGTTCTCAAGTGAAAAGAGTAATAATTAACCCATGTATTTGGCCATTTTTGTATTTCTTTCTATCATTATTTTCAATCTTACACCTGTACTTGGCCTAGTCTGTATCTTCATTTTGTGTTTTTCCTATCTCTGATTATGGCACCCAACCAGGACTCCTTGGTCCCCTTTGGGTTCCCTGATCCTCTTTGTACTTTCCTCTCAATTTTTGGTAACTTTCTAGCCATTTGGGATTTTTTATATTTTTGGTGGTTAGCCTTTTTGGGGTTAATTACAAAATTAAAGCAAGAGAACCATATAAATATAAAGTTATATGTTACCATAATGAGGGACCAAGCACTAAGCACTTACTATCACCACCTAAGGTTTCATCCATCAAAGGATATCTATAGCTACATTTGCATCCATCTAGCTCCATCAAAACGATGCACAATGTTAGTTCATCTGCATCACACTTCATAGGATGGGATTCTATTTTTTCCATGTACACATTTGCTACATTCTACATCTTGTTATTTGCTCACTCCTTCACAAAGTGTGACTGGCACAAGAGAAACCTAGGGCATAATTACACACACAAACACACCTAGAAATACATTAGGCCTGAGATGTAGTGCATCACTCAATGATAAGTCCATCAATTTGGTAGATGAGGATAGTCTGAACCCTTCATATGCATCTTTCATTCCTTAGTGTTTTGATGCTTTGTCTAGGGTTTTGCAGGTGATTCTTCCATTACAGATTTACCAATGTTTCAAAAACCAAATAGCAATATTCATGTGATAGGAAGTGAACATAAGTGAAAACATCCAATGACACTCCAAAGGAGGTTTCCTTGTTATTCCTGTAGAAAAGGGCACCCAGATCTTAGGAACCAGGGCACCCATGGGTGCCCCTATCCCTCTCCAGGTGCCCCAGTCTATCTAGAATAGTCTAGATCTACATTTTCTTAGGCTCATGTGCAGATGGTTTCCTCCTCCTGTTCACTTGGTCTACACTACAACACTATCCCATGACATTCTTGCAAATCAACTAAGGTTTTCTTAACCCTCTTTACATATTAGGGTTTCATATTTTCTAGCTTAGTTTTCTTGGGTATTATTTCAGTATTTTATTATTTCATTTTAATAGTTATTTTATTACTCCTATATCATTTAGATTACACTAGGATATATTCTATTTTAGTTAATCAGTGGCTATTTTTTACCATCCATTAGAATTAATCGTGAAGATAGAGTTAAGAGTGAATATCGTGGATAACCTCCTCTACATGAAACTCAAGAAGAACCCCAAAATGAAAAGGCTATTGTTCAACAATAATTACTAACCCATAGTCGTCAATTGGAAAAATTAGCCTCACATGTCCATAGAGACACAAGTAGAGTTACACGTAATGAGAAACCTAAGGTCACATATAATGAGATTTACAATGAAAAATGTGGTGGTGGAACATCAAATTATAACCATGTATACATACCTACCACACCTTCACGTGGCCAGATATTTTATCAAGAGTGGAAATCCTTGAAAAAATCCCTTACAAGTCTATAAGAAAATAACGATGGACATATTGATAAATATCAATTTGAATAATTGTGTCCATATCCTTTTGATTGGGAAATTTTACATACACCCTTTCCTCCTAGTTTTGATTACCCTAAATTTTAAAAATATAGGGGTAAAGGTGATCCACATGGTCATGTCAAACACTTCTTCATGGTTTGTCAGGAAGTTACATATAGTGATAAATATCTTTTTTACTTATTCCCGCACAATCTTGGAGGCCAAGCACTTGAATGATTTCTTCATATTCCCAAAGGGTTTGTTTTCACATTTTCCAAATTAGATGAGAAGTTCATGCACCACTTTTCATTTAATATAAAAAGTGACATCACTATGTTAGACCTATATAACTCCAAAAAACGTAATAATGAAAACTTCGTTGGTTTCCTACAATGATGGTGAGGTTTAGGTAGTCAATTTTCTTGTTCTATTCTAGAGAAATTGCTTATCAGTATATTTATACCTAAATTTCATCCTAAAATATCTTTTCACTTGAAAATTCATTGTGTAAGCACGTTTGAAGAAGTTATTGAGAAAGGAAGCTAGATTGAGAAGGCTTTACTAGCTAAAGGGACTTTAAAAACCCTTTCAAAGAGATTACCATGAGTCCAAACCTATAAATAAACCCAAATTCTTCAGCAAATATAAGAACTTAGTAGGTGATGGAAATAGAAATTCAAAACATTTTCAAGAAGTATAGAATAGCTCTCCTTTGAAACTTTCTAAATGACTAGTTGCACCTGAGATTAAATGTCGAGTCTTCACTCCTCGTATAGATTCTTTGTCATTTATCTTAAAATAACTAGATGCAATAAACATAGTTATGTTCGCTAATACTACACCCTTTTTTGATGATACACAAAAACCATCATGGTACAAATACCACAAATATTGTGAATATCATCATGTCAAAGGCCATACCACAGATAAATGTTTGAAGTTGAAACACTTCATTTAGGACCTCATAGATAATAGATACGTTGAAATGAATACTCATGAACCCAAAAAAACCTCTTAAAAATAGTAGGGAATTTATAAAGATCCATTACCTAAGCATATATCGGTGGAGAAAAATTCAGATCAAGGCTAATCATCTTGTTGATGCGTAATCACATAACCATTGATTATTTGTAACTCGATAGATTGAAATAGTCAGTATGGTTGTATAACATGGAGATTTTCCCAAAGTTTGAGACTTCGTGAATGAGAAAGCTCTCCAGATGAAGGTTGGTTCCTATTCCTCTATTCTGATGCACACTTCTAAATTGTAGAGGATCTATCCTAAAATCTACTCTAACTTGCAAAGGAGAGAGGGTTAAGAATATTACAATAAATTAAACCTAATCTAACAGATGTGATGCACCAAAAGGAATGTTGAACACCTGCTTTACATGGAGCTGGAAACCATAACCAGACTAAGAAGGATGAAAATACACCACAGATCAATCCACTAACCATCAAACACAAACCATTAAACATGCAATACAATAACCATGCATAGATAACCAAGATTACAATGAGAGATCATAAGAAAGAAATGAACACAAGAGAGGGTTAAAATTCATCCACAGACTTGTATTATCAATCCAAAGATTTGATACAATGCATTATAATGTCCAAAAGGTAAAAACTTGTATTACAAATTGAATGGGAGGTTTGAACTCCAAAAATCCACTTATAGACAAGAGAAGAAGGGAGGGTGCAAAGAAAAATTATCCAACATTAGAACAATGCCCCTCCTTACAAGAAACTCAAAATCTTGCTTCAACTACCCTAAAATGAATTGAATTTATCTGCAACAATGATGGGTGCCACTATAAAACCCATACCTCCATGTACTATGCCTTATCGATCAAGAAAAGAATCCCATGCCTCATCATTGTGGTAGGTGAGAAATTTGGAAACACCCTCTAAAATGGCAGACTGTATTTCTTCATCTTGAATAATTTAGTCTTCCAAAAAATACTTTCTTATGCAAATTTGAGCTCACGGTCAAACATTATGGCCATCTAAAGATTGGGTTGCCATACTGCATTAATGGCGAGTGATTGACTTTGTTTCTTTGGACTTCAAAATGCCTTGTAACCTTTGAAATTTGAAATTTAATACTTTCAGACATTTTGAATTTGGATGTTGATGTTACTGTTCATCCGTTTGAGTGCTTGAAAACTCTAAAACTCTGAAACCCTGAATTCCAAAATTTGGACTTTAGGATTCAAATTTTTCACCTTTCAGACCCATGATACTATTCATCCAACCAATCTCACCGAGACCTCCAAACCTATGAAACCCCAAAGTCAAAAATTTAGACTTCATGTTTAGGATCTTTCTCCTTTCGGGCTTCTCGTCATCCCAATCCTGAAACAAAACTTCAAAACTAGGACCTCTGAAATTCTAAAAATTCCCTCCATGTTGACCCCAAAGTCAAGTTTGACCCCAAAACCTAAACCCTTACAGACTTCAGCATTTCAGGATTTGGCTTGCATTTTTCTATTTTGTTCAGTGAAGACCCCAAACCTCTAAACCTTTGCAAGTCCAAAATTTTGGAATTCAAATTTCGGACACTGAAATTCATGATCCAAGCACCATTGACCCTAAAAGGGGAGTTGACCCCGAAAACCCCTGAAACCTTTCAAAATTTAGAACTTTAGGTTTTTGGGACTTTTCTCTTAATTATTCGATTTCCCCCCACCTTGTCTCTCAAATTCTGAATTCCTGAAGTTTGAAAACTTTGATCTTGGGCATCCATTCTTTCACTTGACTCACTAAGTGAGTTACTTTTATACACTCAGCGTGAATTTCTTTTGAGCTCGGTCGAGTTGATCTAAATCATTTCTTGCTCAATTTTTTATCTCCTTTGACATTCCCTTAGCCAAGTTGGCCTCCTAAATTTCTTTTTCGACCTTTCATTGCCATTTTTGAGCTTGCCAACAACCTGTTTTTTTGGAATTGAAATGTGAGCTCCCCTGTCTGAATGGTCCCTTTAATTTCTCAGTGTGTAAGGTCGTGATTGTTCAATTTTTCTTGAGGGGTAAAATTAGATAGCACATCCCAGAATAAAAATGCCAATCATGTTTTTGATGAAACAACTCATATATTTGACTCCCTTAATGGATGTGTTCATCCTACTACTAAGCATGTGAATGACATTAAGATCAAGACACAAGAGTGTGTTGTGGCAACTTGGCATGCTCGTCTTTGGCCTAGAACATCCTTTTCCTACCCCTCTAGATAGTCATTATGATCTTATCAAGTAGCTTGAGAATTATATTGCCAAGAGTTTCATCTTGGATCTTCTTAATATATATAATGTTAATAAGGAAATCCTTTATAAAAAATTTCAGGGGTCGGGAGTTTCATCAGATATTGATATATCATGTTTTCAAGCCTTAGTTACACAAATTGCTCCATCTAAACATATTACCTTTAGCCAACATGATATTAATGGATGATCATGTTGGCTCTAAAAATAACACCCCTAAGATATGAGCAGATAACTTGAGTGGATTCGCTTTGAGATAATGATAAGAAATGATAAAAAAAATTGTTGATAGTCATGGATTTTTTCAGCACTCAAATAAATCACTCTAATTTGGGAGGTGATCAAGAGAAACCTTCACAAAGGGGATGGCTTGTTCTTACTACTTCTGGTCCTACCTTGATCTAGGTTGAGAGGACCTGTAGGGTAATTTGAATGCATAGGGAGAGATGGGATATTTTTTCCCTTGATTTCTTTAAATAATGGATCAATCTGGGATAAATATGGCCATGTAAACAACACTTTACTCTCACAAGTTATCACACAAAATGTTACTTATGCTTACCTCAACAGACACAAGTTACTAAAGATAGTAGAAGTTTGGTTTCTCTTTCATTCTCTAGATAAAAGCTAAAGTGCACTTTCAAAGATATTTAGAGACATAAGAGAAAAAAAAATGAATGGATGGAAGTATGCAGTGGGATTGATTGTGTATTTTTAATGGATATTTGGAGGGGAGACGGTAGTTGATTTTATGACCTTGGTATATTAATTTTCCCATGGAAATAATCCATCCTTAACTGTGATGCTTGAAAAGAACAATCAATTTAACATAGTCTGTGAAATAATATTTTCATTTATTGATACTCAATGCACAAAAATTACATCTACAGTCTTCATAATCCTAACTAAAAATCATGGAGTTAGAACTAAGATAAAGCACTTGCTATATTTGTCTTATACACCCAAAATACCCTTAAGGGATAACAAAAACTCTTCAAAAGTGATGATGTCTTTAGGATTTTACAACTGATATGAACTATTGTAAAGTATACACTACTTTGCAAATGCTCATAGTGACGATAAGAATACAACAACTAAAAAGGACCCTTTCATACTTAAAAAAGTAAAGATAATGCAAGATAGTAATAGAATAATATTGCCTCATTCAGTCATTAAAAACATGAGAAACAAGAAAGTGTAGCTTTTTCAAAACAATCATAATCTTATTCATGTAAGTTTTGGCTAGGGTACACAAAAAAATGCCCTCAAAACCTACTAATTGTTGTATAATACAACCACATTATCTCTTCCTCACAAAACTCTAATACACTCAGGTGTTGGATCCTAAAATAACAACCCTAGGAGATGAGCAACTAACCTGAGTGGGTTGGATTTTAGAGAATCATGAACAATTAGAAGTTCTTTTTCATTCATAGCCAGGGATTTATTCAACACTCAACTCAATGACTTAAATATGGGAGGTGATCATGAGGAACCTTCATAAAGGGGATGGCCTATTCCTAATACTTTTGGTCCTTTTTTGAACCGGGGTGAGAGAAACCACATGGTAACCTAAATGCAAAGGGAGAGATGGGATCTTTGTTCCCTCAATTTCTTTAAATGATGGATCAATATGGGATAAACATGGCCATGGAAACAACACTTTACTCTAATGAGTTGTCACCTAAAATTTTTCTTATGCTTACCTCACAAGCCATAGGTTACTAAAGACATTAGAAGTTTGGTTGCTCTTCCATTCTCTAGATAAAATCTAAAGGGAACTTTCAATGATATTTAGAGTCATATAAGTAAAAGAAATGAATCGATGAAAGTACGAGGTGGGATTGATTGTGTAGTTTTAATGGAGATTTTGAGGGGAGAGGGCAATTACTTTTATTACCTTTAATGTCCCCATGGAAAGAATCCATACTTAACTATGATGCTTGAAAAGAACAATCAATTTAACACAGTCTATGAAATAACATTTACATTCATTGATACTCAATGTGCACAAATTCCATCTATAGTCTTTATAATCCTAACTAAAAATCATGGGGCTAGAGATGAGGTAAAACACTTACTATATTTGTCTTATACACCCAAAATAACCTTACGAGATTAGAAAAACTCTTCAAAATTGATGTTGTCTTTAGGATTTTATAACTGATGTGAACTATTATAAAGTATACACTACTCTACAAATACTCATAGTGACCAGAAGAATACATCAACTTAAAAATACCCTTTGTACTTAACAAAGTAAAGCCAATACAATATAGTAACAAAACAATATTTCCTCATTCATTCATTCAAAACAAGAGAAACGGGAAAGTATAGCTTTATCAAAATAGTTAGAATCTTATTCATGTAAGTATTGGCTAGGGGACACAAATAAATGCCCTCAAAACATGTTAATGGTTGTATAATGTAACCACATTAGCTCTTCATTACAAAAATCAACAGATACATATGTTTTACAAGAAACTAGAAAATGAAACCTATAAAATTTAATCACAAAATTATACAACTACCCCCAAATCCACCTCCTCGCAAAAAATGGAAGACTTTACAATATATAGAATATGACATAGAGATAAAGAAGAAAAACATGATTTCCCTTAATAACCACCAATAAGGTGCATTAAATTCCTACAAAGGAGTATGAGCTACCTTCCAAATTCATTCATTCCTTATGTCTTACATGTATAGAGAAAAAACAAACACCATACTTCATCAATTCAGGTGATTGACCAATATTGCAAATGTATATTGAATGTAAAATATGTTTTATACTTTTTATCCCATCAAATGTCATCAATTTTTGAATCTAATGACACCAAAGTAAAGGTCTTGAAGAGAACTTTCCAACAATATAAATTTTTTAAGATTTGGAGCTTTGGATCAAAATGTATGGCCCTCTCAATTTTTTCATGTCAAGATGAATATGAGTTTAACACATGGTAGCCTTTGATTGGTCTTGGAGATTGAATCTTCCTACATGTGCTTTACTTTTCCTTCACTATGTGTTGGTCTTTGGTTAGATGCAGGGTTAGAATTTTCTTATGTGTCTACCTCTCTGACCTTCTCTTCCTTAACTAACCATCCAGACCTGAAACCCTTTGAAATCCATCTCATTCCATGGACTTTACATCCACAGGAGCCCATCACCTAAAAGGTCACCAGAATGGTGACATGTGTCCCCTATTAGCCATTGATATTGCACCACTTTTCATCCCCAACTTCATCATGTTTCCTTGTTGACCTGCCTTGACTTAAGCCCGAACCTGAAAGCTTAATGAATTGTAACTAATTCCAGGGCTTGACATCCATAAGAGCTCTAAAGTAATAGGGAGCCCCAGAATCTCAACATGTGGCCCTGTCTTTGACCAATGATCCTCTTTTGAATGGCCCCACTGATTTTTGGTGTTGAAATTGATGGTTGAATGTACATTTTAATCTTCATTAAAATGGCTAAGTTTATTTTAAATACGTTTTTTCAACCATTCCTATAGTTTTTTCCTTCATGGTCGGGTTGCATCCTTTTGGACCTTTAGAGCTTAAATTTTTTTGGAGTATTTTGGATCATTTTGTTGTTAATTACAGGTTCTTTATGAAATATATAAACATAATCCCCATAACCTATTTGTCTGAAGCTTTTACTTTGAACAACAAGAGCATTAAACCAAGCCCCCGACATTTTTTCTAAATCTTCTATTTTATTTGGCCAAGGCACAAAATCTATCAAAAATTGACACTTCTTCTCAACTCAGACTGATCTTTAAAGCACATGGAATAATATAAAATACGCATAACTAGTTAAATATGTGGGGATTAATTAAAATAGACCATCTCAATCCAAGGAACTGGATTAAGCTCCAACAATAACTCTTTCTTGGGAATGAGGGGTTCTAACAAGAATAAAGACTAGATGTCTAGTCTATTAGGCAAGGATTGAAGTAAACAAAACACACAGAGCTTCCACAATAGATACAAAATGGGTCAGGGAAAAATAGAAAACTACATAAATCTGGTCATTATAGACTAGAGAAAAAAAAGGGAGACAACAACATGAACAAAGCACAAACAAGACAAAAAAAAACAAAATAAATGTACAATGATCATACCTAATCATATAGATAATACCATGTCATGCAATCCTGTTACGATTTCAGCAATCGAGTATAAGTTATTTTTTCTCTTTTGTTCATGCTACATTCTAGCCAAACCTTTCCAGGATCTCGAGGAGCATCTAAGTTTTATTCTTCAACATCTATGGGCACATAGATAAGCATGCTCATGAATCCATCAATATTGTAAAAAATTGACTCAAGATCGACCAATCCTTCAAGGATAGAATTTTTTCTTAATTGTATTACATCCTTCCCAAAGATGGTTTCTTTTTCATTACATGAGAAAATCATAGGCTCAAGAACAACAAATTGATATGTGAATTCATCTTCACACTTTAGAAACTGATAAGTTTGATTCTCATCTTCAAAAAACTAATCTGGAGAATTCAAAACCACTCTAGCTCCATTTCAAAATTTAGAACATACTTCATCAAAACTCAGGGTCTGAGGCATTGATATCTCCAAGGGGTGTAGTAGGAAGTTTTCATGATTGAGCTATATCCATATCATTACTAGTTGTAGGAGAAAGATAGAAAATGTGATTGATACATTCCATAAATTCTTCTGTAGTTTTTATATTGATAATATTAGTAGAAGTAGCTCCTTATATTGAATAATTCAAACACTCATTCATACATGCATAATTGAAATCAAGTTCCTCATTAATATCACTATCTTTAACAAGCTAATCACAAGGGGGTGTGGTAACATACATTTATGACACCACTCAATGATTTTTTCCTCTTCTACTATGGAGATTCCTATTATCAATGGATATGGGTTGTCTTATTTCTATATTGTAAACTAAAAACATTCTTCATTTCTACCCAAGAATCAATTGATTTCACAGGAAGAAATTTATACCATTACATGAAATCTTCTTATAAAGTGTGTATGAATAACTTATCATGAACATATTCATGTTTTATTCCATGGTTATACATATCTTCCTAAAAAATCTGAGATATTGATCTACACTTATAACATTGTTCCCTTAAAATCTAGGAAACTTCTCTTTAATATCATGTTGTAATTAATTAGGATAGCCCACCATTACATGGAGCCTTATTAGTCTATAAGTAGTACCAAAAAAAGTAACTCTTGGTGGAGAATGTTCCATATTACTTGATGGGTGTTTTTCAAAAGGGAGGATTAAAAACCTAGGGAACTAGAGAACTTAGAGGTAAAGGAGTATAATATTCAACATTGAAATCCTTCAAGGAATCATCTTCATAACATACTTGATTTCATGAGTCAATAAAGAAGTGTTGACCTAAAACCCTGACATCATTGTGGGATTTAAGATGTTCAACCTTAATTTAAGGATGTACGTGGGAAAAGTAAATGGATCTAAACTATGAACAGAAATAGGAAACACATAACAGATTTCCTCCCAAACTTTAATCTTTATTCATTTCTCAAGAATAATTACATTAGTATCAATTACAGTCATATCCTTTCCCATTCTATCTCATACAATTCATTACTTATACAATTATCTTAATATGGAATCATATATTTATTTCTTGTGACATCGCATATACAAAACGTTGATTACAATAAATATACAAAATACAGAACATCCAAAAGTCACCTCTTTTAGTTCATGCCTTTGTCGGCCTTTGTCTCATGCAAGCTCAATTTGTCTTTAATTTGTGGCTTTATGTCAGCTTCTATGGCTTCCTACTATGTAACGTGGCTATTTCCCATATATAACAACTTCCTAGTCTTTTGTGGCTTCTTTTAACTATGCACAACTGATTCCTTTTATATATGGTTTCCTCCTTTATCTACGGGTTTCACCTTTTTATGTGTGGCTCTGTTCCTTGGCCCATGGCTACTTCAAGTCTTTGGAATCTTTACCTTTATCTTCATGGCTATCACAAAATGTGATGAAGAACCTTGTTAACATCGTCCCCTAACTTAAACTTTGTCTCGTCCTTGAGACAACCAAAATTGATGAAGAAATTTGTCTTCATCTCTCGAACTTGAAAAAAAAATTATCTGTCTTTTTCCCTTAGTCAAAATTGGACATCACCTCCTAGGAATGTCTAGCATAGCCAAAGGTTCTTTCACTTGACTCTCCCGAATAAACTTACGGGATGCCACTTTAAGGGACCCTAGGCATCAACCCCCCAAAACTTAGATGTCTAGCATAAGGAAGAGTTTCTTCACTCAACTCACCTGACAAGACTTATGGGATGTGAGGCCTTTGAAATTTTCATCTTCTTTATAGTGGTATTAAGGATGTATTTGGTAATCTACGGTATGATATTATTATCAAAAGTATACCACAACTCTATATGTGCATCTATCTACTTTGTCCACTCTTATAGTTGTATATTTTTTTGTATCAACTGAAGAATCTCTGATAGCAGTGCCTTGGATTGTATTTGAACCAATCTATTTTGGGCAGTTGTGAGCTCTTGTTGCATTCTAATCATGGCTCTGTCAAGAAATGTACTACATTCTTGCATATATAATATTTTTTCATTCCAAACCTTTTGTTGTGTTTGGTAATTTTCAGTCATTTACGATATTTTTCTTCTCTAAATTTCATCTTTGTCCTTACTAATATCATAAGCTGTTGATTTTGTATGAATCTATTGTTCCAACTTTTTAAGCTCCACTTTTTCTTTTTGATTTTTTCTTGACCATCCAATTGTATAAGTATAATATGCTGCAGCATTTTGTAACTTTGTTTCCAATTTGGTCACTTGTTCTAGCAACACGAAAGCTCATGTTGCGATCCATCTACTAAAGGATGGAGTTGGAGTATGGTGGAGGACAGAGGAGCAGAAGCTCCATATAGATTCAGAGATAGTCACTTGGGAGCTGTTTGAGGAGAGATTCAGGAGTAGATACTTGCCACGAAGATTCATACAACAGAGGATTGATGAGTTCCACGACCTTCGACAGGCTTCCCTTATAGTGGCCGAGTATGAGAGTAGGTTCCTGGACCTACTTCAGTATGTTGATTACATGCAAGATGAGTAGGTGCAGATCCACAGGTTCATCTGGGGCCTTAATATAGACATTGGAGGTACAGTTCGGATCCAATACCCACAGACATTATCAGAGGTCGTTGAGAAGGCCTACATTACAGAGGAGACTCGGGGTAAAACCCAATAGGCTAGAGACCAGGTCAGGAGCCATATTCAGTAGTTGCAAGATAGTCGATCGAGGGGTTCATCTCCTCTTCCTCGTGGTGGTCAGCGTTCTTCATAGTCATCTTTCAGACCACAGCAACAGAAGTAGCAGTCTCACCCACCGTTTAGGCCTCCTCAGAGAGCTGATACATAGAGAGGTCGGAGTATGGGGCCTCCTCCTATGGGACCCACCAGGACACAGGGTGGAGCTAGAGCTCAGTCGGTAGGAGCTCGACCACAGAGGCCACAATAGACTAAAGCTGGATCATCAGGATCCATAGCACCTACCTCTAGGGAACCTTCTGGCAGTGCCGCTCCTTGGAGAGGCTCAGGGGGTTTCTTTGGGTGTGGAGTAGTGGGACACTTTTGGAGAGATTTCCCCCAGAACCCTAATAAGGGTAAGGCACCCATCTCAGAGCCTACAGTTGGAGACATGGGACGGAGTCACAGGATCTACGCAGCAGTTGAGAACCACTAGGCTGAGCACCAAAGCACAGTCATTGACACTACAGGTAGCATTGGAGGTGTTACTACTTCTATATTGTTTTATTCTGGTTCTTATGATTCGTTTATTGCACCATCCTTGGTAGAGTGATGCAAGCTGGTGGCTGTTAGACAAGGTCATAGTTGGGTTGTCGAGATGGCTTTAGGAGCCAAAGTCTCTGTAGACTCCTTAGTAAAGGAGTGTGTTGTCAACTTGGGACCTTTCACCACCACTTCAGATCTCTGCATACTTCCTTTGGGCTCCTATGGAGTCATTTTAGGCATGGATTGGCTATCTACACATAGGGCCAGGATGGATTGCTATCACTAGACTATATCTTGTGTAGATGATCTTGGAGTTGAGTCAGTGATTACAAGAGTTAGGAGACCTGTTTCTATTTGCACCATTTCCACTATGCAGCTCAAGTGGTGTGTGCGACGGGGTTGTCAGATGTATGCAGTCACAGTCAGTGACTGGACAGAAGATGGATCTAGTGGGCCATCACTATATGACCATCCCATTTTGAGAGATTATGCAGATGTTTTCCTAGGGGAGCTACCAGGGATGCCACCCCCACGTGAGATTGATTTCCATATTGATCTGGTTCTAGGAGCAGAGCCTATCTCACGAGCTCCTTATCGGATGACCACCCTAGAGCTCTGTGAGCTCAAGTTGTAGCTGGAAGGACTTTTAGAGAAAGGCCTTATCCATCCTAGTGTATCCCCTTAGGGTGCACCGGTTATATTTGTAAAGAAGAAGGATGGATCTTTGCGGTTGTGCATAGACTACCGCTAGTTAAATAAGGTAACAATCAAGAATCATTATCCTCTTCCTTACATCGATGACTTGTTTGATCAAATGAAGGGAGCCACAGTGTTCTCTAATATTGATCTCAAGTTTGGGTACCATCAGTTGAGGATTACGGAGGCATACATCCATAAGACTGCTTTTCGTATGAGGTATGGGCACTATGAGTTCACAGTGGTGCCCTTTGGTTTGACGAATGCCCCCGCAGTATTCATGAGTTTGATGAATGGGGTATTCATGACATTTTTAGATCACTTCGTGCTTTTTTTTTTATGACATTCTGATTTACTCACGTACATGTGAGGAGCACGAGGGGCACCTTTGTCAGGTTCTTCAGTGTCTTCGTGAGCAGCAACTTTACGGGAACTTGGAGAAGTGTTCTTTCTTTCAGTCAGAGATTCAGTACTTGGGCCATATCATCTCAAGTGAAGGAATCATAGTTGATCCTTCCAAGATTAGAGCCATTATGGATTGGCTAGTACCCAGTACAGTGAAATAGGTGCGCAGCTTCATGGGGTTAATAGGCTACTACAGGAGATTCATTCAGGACTTCTCTCGGATAGCACACCCCATTACTTCCCTTCAGTGGAAAGGGAAGAAGTTTGTTTGGTCAGAGAGGTGTGAGCAGGCCTTCAGGACCCTGAAGGGATGCCTCACTAAAACACCTATTCTTGCAGTGTCGGATCCACATGGTGATTTCTTTGTATGCACAGATGCTTCGTTGGCAGGCCTTGGAGGTGTTCTTATGCAGGAGGGCAGAGTTGTAGCCTTTAAGTCTCGCAAAATCAAAGATCATGAGATTAATTATCCTACCCATGATCTTGAGCTTGTGGCATTTGTGCATGCTTTAGTTTGATGGAGACACTTTCTCCTTGGTTGGAGATTCACACTTAGGACAAATCATTTGAGCCTTCGCCACCTCTTCACTTAGCCCAATCTAAACGCTCGTCAGAGGCGTTGGATGGAGTTTCTTTGTGAGTACGACATGGAGATAGAGCATGTGAAAGGGAAGGAGAATGTGGTTGCAGACACTCTCAACAGACGGAGGTATTTGAGCATGGCTACTTCAGTGAGCACATATTTACAGACTAGGATCCTTCAGCAGCTTCCTCTTGATAGTTTCTACATTGCAGCCCGAGCAGAGATTGAGTCCCAAAGACCCCTTGAGGGGAAATTTGATGGTTTCTCACTAGAGGTAGATGGTCTTCTTAGGCACATAGGTTGGATTTATGTTCCTAGGGATGGAGACTTGAGGCAGGACATCTTAATAGAGGCACATCGTGCACCCTATTCAGCCCATCCTGGGGTGAAGAAGATGCACGCCACCTTGAGATAGTTATATCACTGGAGAGGTCTTTATAGGGACGTGGCTTAGTTTGTGTCATGTTGTTTAGAGTGCCAAAAAGTGAAGGCCAAGCATTAGCATCCAGCTGGCCTTCTCTATCCTCATGCTATACCGGAGTGGAAATGGGACACCATTTCCATGGATTTCATTGTTGGGTTACCAATGTCAAGATATCATCACGATGCCATCATGGTCATGGTTGATAAATTGAAAAAAGTAGCTCACTTTTCACCGGTAAAGACCACCTATAAAGCTAGTGCGGTGGCACGTGTTTACTTGGATGAGATTATCAGGTTGCACGGGATTCCATGAAAGATCATTTGTGACCGCGATCCTTTATACACTTCCCATTTCTGGACTACCATGCAGTATGTTCTCGGGATGAATATTAACTTCAGCACAGCCTATCACCCAGATACAGATGGACAGACTGAGAGGGTGAATCAAATTTTTGAGGACATGCTCGGGATGTACGTGATGGATCAGCAGTCTAAGTGGGAGGAGTATCTGTACCTTGTGGAGTTTGCCTACAATAATAGTTTCTAGAGTTCTATAGGCATGGCTCCTTTTCAGGCCTTGTATGGTAGGGAGTGCAAGACACCCCTTAGTTGGGATAGGTTGGAGGATAGAGTATCTCTTGGACCAGCTCTCTTACAAGACATGGAGCAGTAGGTAGTGTTGATCAGGCAGAGATTTTAGGAGGCACAGGATAGGTAGAAGAAGTACGTTGATCAACATAGAACCGAGCGTAATTTTGATGTGGGCATGAAGGATTTCCTTCATGTTAGGCCACATAAGAGCTCGATCCATTATGGAAAAGGTTCTAAGTTAGCTCCTTGGTTTTTTGGACCTTTTGAGATCTTGGAGCATATCGGCCCGTTGGCTTACCATCTAGCATTGTCACCCAACTTCTCTCGCGTACATGATGTGTTTCATGTTTCTATTCTTAGGAGATACATCACAGATCCTTCTCATATGCTGGATTAGACATCATTACAGGTACAGGATCAAGGGTAGGTGATGGTGGAGCCCATCCGTATCATCGATCACAGGACCCTGGGCCTTTGAGGTAGAGAGATTGATCAGGTACGAGTGCAGTGGGATAGATATGATGAGACTGTAGCCACTTGGGAGGATGCTACTACTTTACGAGTGTAGTTTCCACATTTGTTCCAGTGACTTCTGGGAGGAAGTCAAGTCTAAGGGGAGGGGGATGTAGTGCCCACTCTCCTTTGACACTGTTTAGATAACTGATCCTGACACTATTGATCATATTTTTGATATTATTATGTTGTGATGTAGTATGATGTATCAAGGATTATTATGGACACTATTATGTTTTGATTAGTATGATGGTTAGATGTTAGATCCTGGATTAGTATTGATTTGGATGAAGATATTTTTCTTGATGATCATTGATACACTATTGTTATTTTATTGATGAGGATATACTAGTTGACATGGATATCATATTGCTTTTAATTTTAGACATGTGACATTGAGATTTTAAATAGCTCTAGTATAGAGATCTATTGGATGATGATATAGTTGCAATTGAATTTAAAAGATAAATGTTAAATTCTCGATATTGTTGTGATTTAGATTTAATAATTATATGTTGCTTATATCATTTGGATGTTCTGATATGGCCACAAGGCCGAAGGGGTATTTTACATTTTGCAGGTTAAAAATCACAACAATGTCGGGGGACTGGAGACTAACCATATTGAAATTCAGTGTGAAATCAACAAGGTCACCATGGCAACTGTGTTGATTTGTGTGTTGTGTTGTGTTAGGTTTTCCACTTTTGTGACCATGGGCCATATGTTTGTATGTTTATTATGTGTTCCATTTTTTTAATTTATTGTTGTGTGTACTTTATTTTGTAATGTGCTTTTGTTTTTTTTATTTTAAAGTGGTAGTATTATGTGGGAGTCATATAGTTAAAATTTAATAAAATTAAATGGGATGTGGAATGTGAAATTAAATATTTTTTCCTTGGTTGAAAATGAGATTTGATTTATATATTTTATAACCTTATGGTAATTAAATAAATCTTATGTCAAAAGGTTGTCATAAATAAATGTCATAGAAGTTAATGCATTTTAGAAGAGTGTGTAAGTTACCAAGTATGGGTTGTGTAAGAGATTGTAAGGCTGATTTTTGGAAGGTCAAACACTCCTTCCTCTTTGAAATTCGAATTTGGCCTTGAAGGAAAAATTTGGAGGCTTGTGGGAAAAGATAAACTTGTCCCACACCTCTCAAAAACCTCCACCAACCATGATTATAATTTTTAGAGCCAAAAGCAACTTATTTTTTAATGTTTTGGCATGATTTTATGAAAGAAGTGATTGCACTTTCCTTACAAATTTTAAATGCATTTTCCTTTTGGGCATGGGTTGAGTTTGTGTATGTAAGTAATTTTGTCATTCACATTCATTGTGATGTATTTGCATTTGATGTGATTTCATTTTGGGATGAGGAAAAATGATGTGGCATCCCACTTGGAATCCACATCATCCTCTTCCATCCTCTCCTTTGAAATGGAATTTCTTCCTCATTTGGAGGTTGTTGAAACCTTGCCATTTTGCTTCTTGGGGTCAAATTTTCTCTTGCATTGGGATCTTGTTCTTATGGAAGGAGTTTGGACTGATTTGCATGCTTTGCATTTGCTGTTTTGGGACTGATTTGAGCAACAAGAATCTGTTGTTTGAAAGCAAATCTCCATTATGGAGAGGTAGGCTCTAATTCTTTTAAATTGTTGTTTTCCCCTTCTTGCATGAATAATATTGAATGGTATTGTGTTTTCATTCTTTGAGGGATGGGTAGAATGCCTAGGACATGTTATAAAAAGAGAAGACTATGGGGTTTCAAATGGGGGGGCATAAGGAAATTGTCATTAGCATTGTTCTTTGTGGAGGGAGTGTTAGTTTGGGATCCACCTAGGAAAGGAAATAGCTTGCATTTCCTACTTCTTGGGGGGGGATAAGGGATAAATTTGAGGGGGCATAAGGAGGGGTTGGGAGATATAAGGTTTATGGGATTTGATTGAGTTTATAGCGGGTTGCTTTTGGTGGATGCCCAATTCCAACATGGGAGGCATAAGGAGACCCCCATAGATCTTGCTCTTGTTGGCTTGCTTGCTTGGAGAAGGAGCCTTAGTTTGATTGAAATTACTTGTTGTAGTTGAGAACTACACCCCATTGTTTGTGTTTCTTTATAATTATGAAAATATATGCTTATATGTGAAGAAGCTATGTTTCCATGTGTTGTTTTATCATGTTCCATTCCAATATGGTTGGGACTCGGGGGCCAATGGGGAAAGATGGATTCTCTTTTCCCATTGGATGTCTTGGTTGGGTGGAGAGTGTCACCTTTCCCCCTTCCTTGTTGTGATTCAAGTTGCAAGAATGAAGAAATCAACAAGCTGTTGTTTGGAGAAAGAAGAATATAGTTTGACAGTCATCCTTTTTGAGAAAACTCTTGTAATCCCTTCCCACATCACGTGGATGAGTTGTATAATTTTGTAATGTGAATTCATTATGTGGTAAATGGAAGTCTGAGTTAAATTGAAATGTAAAGACAAAATATTCCATTCTCTGTATTGGAAAAGACTGTCATACAGTAGTAGATTTAACATTGAAATTCAAATGAAGAAATGATCTATTGCTGTAGTGTTGAAAATCAATGAAAGAAATATATTCCTTCCTTAATTGAAGTGTTGGATTTAGATTTACTTGTAATTTTACTTTAAATTGGAGTTATTGTTTTAAAATGTTATCTCTGTGTGAAAAGAAAATGCATATGGAAGAGAAATACAACATTCAGTTCCTTGTAATTATTAAAATTTGAAATACCAAACGTTGCCTTATTGTCTGAATGAGAATATGGATAAATTCATTGTTTAGACAATATTTTATAAGTTTACCATGTTTTGGAAGTGGCAAATAAATCATTACAGTTGTTAATAAATGAACTATGTTCCTTTTCCTTTCTAAATCTGACAATTAAAATTTTACCTAATAAATGTGCAGTTCAGATCTGTGACTTAAATTAAGTATTGAAACAATTCTATTTAGATGAAAAACGTTATAAGGAATTCAATTTGACTTCAACACAGAGAAAGACATTTTAGAACTTTACAAAATCAATTTTTGAACTTACTGGACCACTTTCCCATCAAAGGATGTAAAATATATCAGTTGCAACTCAATCCATAAATTAAATCTTAAAACTAATCTAAAATCCACCCAATAGCATTCCTCCATGTTCAATTACATGTTGAAGAGAAGAAATATCAAAATTGAATTAAATCTTATAAGTTGGAAACTGCCAGTTTTAAAATTATAAACCCTGCAGATTAATTTCTTAAAATTGACCCTATAAACTTCACCAAATTCTAAAATTGATGATTTCTATGCAAAGAGGACTTTGAGAGATTTTTGGAAAGTCCTCATTTTCCTAAAATGGAGCTTCCTATCAAAAGTTATGGCCATTTGAAGTTTTACTTCAAAATGGCCATCCCAAACCAAAAATGAAATAATTTGACCTTAGAAAAATTTAAATTTTGAACTTTAGAAAAAATTCCAAAAAAAATTCCATGGCCCCCAACCAATCACGTGCTGACACATGGTAGGGGGTGCACTGATCAAAATGGAAAACTTAACTTTTTGCCCCTTTTGGAAAAATTTCACTTTTTCCTCCGCTGGCCCGCGGTCAATCACAAAGCGCCACGTGGCCATTTGAGCAAGTGCAGAGGCATGGAGGAAAATTGAGACTTTGGTTTTGGGAAAAATTTCAAATTTTTCCCCTCGACCCTCTCTCCCGCACCAATCACGTGATGACACGTGGCATTGGGAAAATTTTCCCAATTTTCTCCCTATCCCCGTGGACCTCCAAGGGAAAATTTTCCCCTAAAACTCCACCCGGCCATAACTTGAGTTTTACAAGGAGTTAGGAGGACTTATTTATATGGTTGGAAAGGTGATAAAATTTCCTATCCAATGAGCCTAGTTTAGGAAATTTTTGATAAATCTAAGTTTGTGAAAAATCTAATTGAAGTTTAGGGCTTGATAGAGAGCAAGCCTGGTGATAAATTTCACCCTGAACCTTAGTAAAAATTGTAACCCCCAAATTGGAACCTTGTAAACTTGTTATAAGATAAAGATGGAAATCCTATGTTTGGTTAATTAGAATCTATTCCGGAACCTATTGGTTTCAAACTATTATCTTGCTACTTGTTTGTAGACCCTTCTTATAAAAAAAAAATTATTCCATAATTCTCCTAGTTTGTTTCTTGGTCTCAAGTGGTAGTTGAAGCAGGCATCACACCTTATATTGATGGAAAGTTATCAATGTACTCTCTGTAATGCAAACTAGATTTCTTAATTTTTTTAGGATAGATACGCGTAAAGGTGATAGACTTATCCAACATGTAAAAGTCAAATTTGAAGAAAGTGAAACCACAAGAATTTAATACATCATGGGCACTCAGAAAGGCAAAAGGCATGTGGCAGTGGATAACTAGATGTGCCTAGATCATTCAAGGCATTTATTTATTTTTTGGCGGTTGGAAATTTAATTTCAATTTTCCCCCTCTTTTTCCTCTTCTTCTCTCTATATTTTTATATAAATGTAAGATAAGTTCTCATTAAAATAGATCCATTTTTATTGTAACAATGCCATGAAAAAATGGTGGCTGACTTCCCATAGGTTTCATACCTTGATTTTGGTCTCTACAATGTATTTTCACCTTCTGTCATGAATGTAAATGACTTTGCATCCCTTAAGCAATAAAATTGGATTTTGTGGCTATCTCTCTACCCTGGTCCCACATTTTATTTCTCCTTTCCTCTCTATTTGCATTTCTTAGCATGTTGTGTGTTCTCCTTACTTGTAGGATCCATTTCATGTGTTGTTTGTGTGAAGAAATCTAGATCTACGTGGTCCTTGTCTGTGGCAAGTCTATTCTTCACTCTCACGTGTGTTTTCGTTCCTTCTTTAACCTTCGTGCAGAGTGATTGACCCTCTTTCTGGCACTATTTCCTTTTTAGCTTAGGATATCCCTTATCCATCTCCTTCTCACCATGGTCCCTTGGAATCGTAGTGTTAACATTAGAAATAGGTAAAGGAATTCAACCTTATCTGGATGTCATTCTTAGTTTGTAGGTCCCATAACTAAGAGACAGTCCCATGTTTCCTCAAAATATCGAGTCATCTTTGACTTTGGTCAAGGTACAATTTTGAGCTCCAACAATTTTGGCACATTATTGGGCCCCTAAAATATTGGCTAAGCACAGAAAGGCACGAAGCCGTGAAAGGCCTAGTTGAAGAAAGGTATGCAAGGAGAAGGCATGTAGTGAAGGGTTTAATGAAGGGTTTAAGGAAACCCATGGCGCATGTAGATAAATCCAAGGTTCTATGACTTAGCCATATTGGGCATTTTGGGCAAGATATGAGAAAAGCATGACCTAACTATGCATGCAGAGTGGATAAGGTGCCAGCCTAGGGATAGGTTGGCTCAGGAAGGAATATGCCCTACAATAGAAGCTTCTAGAAGGATATCAAGGGACGGAGTGGTGAGCTTAGGCCTAGAGGACCACATTCAGACACTTGGCAACAGATCTAAGGCCGTAGGAGAATGAGGTGGTAGATCAAAGAGGCTATACATACAAGTACCTGTTGAAGTAAACATAACACATAGAGAGAGGGTAGAGCTCTACAGATATTGCAAGGACTCTGTTGTTTTGGAAAATTAGGGTAGGAAAGGATGTAAAAAGGGTTCGGAATTATAAATTTTCTTTTAAGGGCCTAGTTATATAAGTCCAGTTGTAATGCAGGACTACGGTCTACCTTTCTGTGACATTCTATAATGGCCTAATGAATGTAATAAGGTTACCAAATTGATATGAATATGAACATTAATGGCTCTAATGCATACATCCTTCTTTATAGTTCTTTTTCATTGATGTTTATGAACTAATTATGAATGCTTGTATGATGTCCTTTCTGTATTGGTGTAAGTTCTTTAATCTATTAAGCACTTTATGTCTAGAATGACTGGGATGATCTAGAAGTCATTTTGAGCTCTATGGTGCTTGTATGTTTTATTTCCTTTCTAAACTCTTGAACTCATATCATAGATGATGTTTCCCACTAAAATCACATAAAAGAGAGACTCAGCACCTGTGCATGCCTTGGGTGAGAGCCCAGCACGTGCTAGGTGATAGGCCGACACACATGGGATTTCTTTCCTTTGTGATGGGGGTAAAAATGACTACATCTTGGTTCCATTTCAGGGACCTCTTTTCAAAGTTGTAGTGGGAAATGACATACATCATGATCTGGGTAATGAGTAATGACATAATGTTTAACCATAGAAAGTGTTGAATCGTGGTTCAAGAGCACGGAGGATGAATTTTCTTAGAGATTTAGCACTAAACCCAATTTTGATGCACATAGGTGGGTAGAAGAGAACCTCTACCATGATTTATATGAAACCATTTTATGTTGCTTCCTAGTACAACTCTATGAATGACTCTCAGCATATGCATCTAGATCAAGCTAGTATTGTAGATCATGTGCATGGACCCAGAAAGAATAACAAAGGATCTAGGATGTAGATCTGACGTGGACTCATCTTATGGATCATTGGTGGAAAGGTGTGTTGGATAGATACACTCTGGAGTATGCTATTTCTACATATTCTTTTCCAGAGGTTACAGAGTTTGAATTTTTGTGGGAGCCCAGAGGATCATTTCTACATGCCATCCCTCTAGAAATGAAGATCTTGATTGTTACTTTGATTTTAGAGGCATTTTGAATGGCTGGCTAAACCGTTCTGAGCACTATGTGAGGAAACTAGGATGGAGGAAGATGGAAGATATCACGATGGAGTAATAAAGGGAGGAGAGATGACTCAAGTATAGTGAAGCATGTGAAAGAGAGATTGCTAGACAATGTGAAGCTATAAGTGTGATGGATCTATGGAGGTAGACATTGCAGGAAGGAGTTGAGGTTCATATGGAGGACGTTGAACCTGAGTGGTCTGTGCTACCCCATCTTGGCAAGCACGTAAGAGAGACCCCTTCAACTTCTGATGAGATTTCATCATGGGGAGAGAGAAGAGTCATTGGTATGTATTTGAACCCACCCAGTGACCAAACCCTGGCACTTGGTTTTCCAAATCAAGGAAGGAGTATTGTTGACCCAATTAGCATTAGTGGAAGTGACAGATCTATGCCTAGGAGATATAATTTCTCAGTTCCCACTTCTATGGCTATGCATATTCTATTATTTGGAGGAGTCTTTAGACAAGGATAAAGTACACAAGCCTTCAGTCTCATGTCTGGGAGTGGCGCAAGGTACAATAGTGGTAGTGCGGCATTATCACAGACTATCGGTGTGTAGTTCGGTGGAACCTTGGGGACACTTGGCATGACCACTACATGACCTAGTGGTTCTAGTGGATCTGGTAAGTCAGTAGGAACAAGACCTGGTGGATCTAGTGGGTCCGGTGGTGGAGGAAACACTTAAGGGAACCAAGGCTCTGGCTCAGGAGGATAATGGCCCCAACCACCCCCTCAATTTTTCTTTGATATGTATTTACATTTGCTAGATTACAAAGGTATTGAAGATGTTACAAAACATGTTCACAAGTGTGAGCTACTATGGATTACAAAGGGGATCACAACCTTAGAGAAGAAGGCTAGTCAATTTATAATGATGTTACATGGGCACGCACATAGATTTTATAGCAAATATGATCCTCATCAAATAGTGGTGGATTATATTACTTTAAAGAATGCCTTCTTAGAATAATTCCACATCACTAAGTTTAAATAGAAGAGCATCAGCACCTTGAAGGATATTTAACAAGGAATGGTAGAGAGTGTACGGGAGTATGATGCACACTTTAAAACTCTCTTGTCTAAATTATCATATGCTATTCACCCTTCATAGCATGCTCATTAGTTCATTGGGGGGTTGATCTGTCATCACCAATCTGGCACTATGATAATTCTTCACCGGGAACTCCTCGTGCTATGATTATTTACTAATGCACAACCTTTAGTTTGGTGGATGTAATTTGGAAAAAAAACAACAAACATAACAGAAGAATACCATCGACTATGATAAAAAGGAATGATGACAAATCTAAAATATCAAAGTAAATTATAATATTAACATGAAATTGTTACAATCTCACCCATGAGGTACTTCAAGTGTTATGGAATTCACTTGCCTTCCACCAATACTATGGGAGAAACTTTACAATTACACCTCTTAATGGCTTCTTCAACACACCTTTAAACTGATGGCTTCTTTTACACACTTCATACAATATTTCTCACTACTTACTTCTATGCTAAATGAGGGGGGTGGCCTCTTTATTTATAGAACTTCCAGGCTTATCCATCTTATCTCTAAGATAGGATAAGAAATCCACTCTGACGAATCATATTTCATACCTTAACTCTTATCTGTACATGTAAGCTGATCTTTTAAGATAAGATAAACCTTATCATTTCACATGGGTTCCAAATTTTTAGACTTTTTAAAAATAAAATACACAAAATATTTATGACCTCACTCCTTGTCCTTATTACCAATATAATATTTCTAATTCCTAATCATGTAGACCCTACTTCTCTACTTACCCCAACTTTGACATTTTAACATTACCGGACCACTTACGACAAATATTTACTTTTTACCACAACATTCCTATTGTACTTTTGACTATTACTATACTATACATTATTGGCAGCGTCATACTGGCAGCACTATTATCTTCTATCAGATGCTACTACTAATTATACTTAACAACATCCTATTCCTAATACATACATTAATGAAATAAAAATTACGGAGGAAAATTTTAGTGTCGACATCTTCCCCCTTCCTAGCTTTTACTCCGTCCTCAGAGTAGACTATTCTGGTGCTTGGAAAATCTTCAACTTGTCGTGGTTGACCCATTTCGTAATGGGAGTGCCATCCAATTCCTCCAGTCATTACGTACCATTTTTATGCACAACTACTATGTTGTAGGGCCACATCCATTTTGGAAGAAATTTTCTGTCTTTTTTTTTTGTATCTGGAATCATATACTAGAACCAAGTCATTCACATGAAATGGAGACCAACAGATCTTTTGATCAAAGTATTCCTTCTGCTTCATTTTCTTCTTATAGCTTGTATCCTTAGCTATTTCCCTCATTTCCTCTAGCAAATGAAGATGTACCAACCTTTCTTTTACTGAATCAATTTCATCCATCCTTTTATTTTCCATAACTCTGACCGTGGGAATATCAAACTCAATAGGAAGAACTAGATCAATGCCATAAGCCAACTGAAATGGGGAGTATCCTGTTGCTGACTTTGATGTTGCCCTATATGCCCACAATGTTGCATGAATCCTCTTATCCCATTTATGTACCTGTAAGGCTGCATCTTTTGCTAGAATTTGACATAACACAAAATTTGTTCGTTCCACCTGTCCATTTGTGCTTGGCTTGTATGTTGTTGCCTTCCTGTGCTTAATAGAAAACTTATTGACTAGGGCTTCTACCACCTCATTAATGAAGTGGCTTCCTTGATCTGTTACAATTTCTAATGGACAACCAAATCTAGTGACAATGCGTTCATATATGAACCTTGCCACTTCATCCATGGAAGTTGTTTTCAATGGCCTAACTTTAACCCACTTGGTTAAATAATCTATGGCAACTACAATATACTTATTTTGGCATGAGGTAGTTGGAAGTGGACCTACAATGTCTATTCCCCACTTTTCAAAGGGACCAAGTGGAATAATAGGGCATAATGGAGCTGATGAAGTCTTATGGTTACCATGTGTTTAAAAAATATCACATGTCTTACAATAATTATAACAATCTTTAAAAAGAGTGGGCCAGTGATAACCTGCATCCAAGATCCTTCTTGCTGTAAGTTTTCTAGAGAAGTGCCCTCCACATGTACCATTGTGGAATTCTTCTAGCAGATCCTTCCCTTGATCACGTCCAACTGCCCTCTTGTACTGTCCATCAGGTCCTATTCGAAATAATACTCCATGCAGAACAGAATATGGACGACTGGCTTGAGTAATATTTCTCTTAGTCTTTGCATTGGCACCATCAGGAAAATTGAATTCATTCAGATAATTCCAAATATCTATGTATTCACTAGGGATTGTGTCAAGGGATAACAAGGCTGCATCGGGGAAATCATCATCATCACAAGATGATCCTAAACCATCATAGGCTTGAGAGAGTGCATCTGCATTGACATGCTTCTTTCCTGGCCTATCTATAATATCAAATTTAAATTCTTGTAGAAAAATTATCCATCTTGCTATCCTCCCTGATGGGTTAGGCTTATTGAAAATATATTTTAGAGCCTGATGATCTGTTACAACTATAAATTTCTGCCCTAGCAAGTAATTTCTAAACTTCTTTACAGCAAAAATGATAGCTAGAGCCTCTTTTTCAGTTACAGTATAATTTACCTCAGCACTGCTCATTTGTCTGCTCCCAAAGTAAACTGGATGTTCATTCCCATTTCCATCCTTTTGGCTCAAAGTACTTCCTAGTGCTGCATCTGAGGCATCAGTGTACACAATGAATGGCTTGCTCTAATCTAGATTCTTTAAAACAAGTGAAGACACCAGGGCTTCCTTCAGTTGTCCAAAAGCTTCATGCGCCTTATTTCCTTGTTCATAGGTAACATCCTTCTTCAAGAACTAGGTTAGTGGCTGTGCAATCTTTGAGAAATTCTTGATGAACCTTCTATACCAACCCACATGGCCTAAAAATGATCTCAAATTACTTCTATTCATAGGAAATGGTAAATCTTTGATTTTTGAAACTTTATCAGGATCAGTACCAATACCATCTCTGGATACAACATGCCCTAACAAAACACCTTTAGAACATCCAAAGACACACTTTGTAGGGTGTAGTGAGGCTTGTGCTTCATCTAACCTTTGAAATGATGTCTCCATCTGGTGCAGGTGGTCCATCTTGCTCCCATAGATGTAAAAATCATCCAGAAATACTCTGATGAAGTTCCCAATGTAGGGTTCGAACACCCTATTCATCAAACGCTAGAACGTTGCTGGAGCATTACACAACCCAAAAGGCATAACTCCAAAAGCAAATGTTCCCCAAGGAGTGGTGAACGTGGTCTTAAGCTGATCTTTCTCTGCTATACGGACTTGGTTGTATCCGCTATATCCATCAGCAAAACTATAACACTCCTGGCCAGCTACTTCATCCAAGATCTGATCTGAGAATGGAAGAGGGTAATGATTCTTTTTTGTTGCCTTATTGAGCTTCCTGTAATCAACACAAATGCGTAGCTTCCCATTCTTTTTTATTGAGATCACAATGGGAGAAACCCATTTTGAATTCTCCATAGCAAACATGAATCCTGCATCAAGCAACTTATCTATCTCTTCTTTTACAGTCTTGGAAAAATTAGGATTCATTCTATATGGCATTTGCTTTATAGGCTTAGCACCATCTACCAGCTCAATATAATGTTCTACGCAACTTACTTGACAGAGTTCCTTGTAATCAAAAGTGAATATGTGTATGTACCTTTGAAAGAGCCGGAGGTAGGATTCCTTCTCACTCTCCATCACAGCATCACCAATCTTTATTTGTTGGAGACGATCATCAACTTCTTCTTCAGATAATTTTATGGGGTCATGAGTCGGTGTGACTACAAGGATATCCATGACTAAAACGTCAACCTCACTTTCTTCATCTTTAGTGTCCACTTCACTGGTACTAGAGTAATCAGAGGATGTCCAATCATCAGTTTCATCACTTGAATCCATAGGTTCTGCCTTATGATGCTGAGGGATCACATTTATCTTCACCCTCTCTCTACCACGTCCAAGTGTCATGAAGCCTTCATTCCAGTAGTTTCTTGCATGAACCCTCCTTAGCCATGGTCTTCCCAGCAACATTGGGTACAAAACAGTACTATTTTTCATCACCTGAAATTCTTCCACACATACAACACCCATAACAGATATTGCCACATTTGAAACTACACCTTCTAGTTTAGTTTTTCCCTTATTTAATGACCTTAACAGAAGTGTTGAAGGGCGATCAATTTTTAAACCCAACATATTCATTACAGACTTAGTCATTACATTAACTGCAGCACCTCCATCAACTAAGACATCATGAATTGAAATACCATTACATAATACCTCAGCTTGTGGAGCATAGGGATCCGCCTCTGCCTCCAAAATAGGGACCTCAACCTCCTTCCTTCGTCGAGCATTGAGTCCACTTCGTATCTCCCGCCTCTTCTCAGAAGATAGCCAAGAGTTGACCATATATAATATTTGCAGGCCTTTTGGACAGATCTTCCAAGATGGAGTATGGTCCTTGCCCCTGTGAGATCAGAAAATCCTGCACACCTAACTTTCTTCTCATATGTTTCTTACTAGTTTCTCCTTTCATCTTCTTAGGATCATTTCCATCTTGATTATCTTTTTCTTTCTTTCTTTTTGTTACAAACACATCTACTTCATTATTTATGCTCTTATCTACTACATCAAAAGAATTCACAGGTGCTTTTCCTTTATCATTATCTCCTTTACCAGATGTAGAAGTTCTATCTAGACAATTATACTTATAATGACCCTTTTTATAACAACCATAACATACAACTTCAGAAATATTTATTTTTGGACCTCTATCTCCTCCCTGAGAACTAAATTCTTTTCCTTGGAGAAGATTAATAGTTAACTAACCCATCTTCTTGAGCAGATCTTCATACTCAGTAGATGTACTAGGAGAAATATTTGTGCTCACTGAGAGTGGTTGTGGATTCTGGACCAAAGGTGCCGGTGTAGGCTCTACTTTAGCAACAATTTCTTTGGGCTCCTCTTCCATGCTTTCTTCTTGCCTTCTTGCAATCTCCTTTGATTTTTCAATGGTAGCTAGGCGGCCATACTTCACTCGTTGTCTGATCTCTGGCTTCATCCCAAGAATGAAGTGCTTACATAGGAGATTATCCATGCCATTCATCAACCCATCTGCTAATCCTTCCTTCCAGATCTGGGCATTGAGCTTCCTCCTTAGCTCTAGAACACAAGCATGATAATCCTTTATCTTCTCCTTCTCTCCTTGGGTTAGCTTTGTGATATCGATCATGAGATCTGCATATCTCTGTTGTTCACCAAATTCTTCAAGAAAACTTTTAGTTAATAAATCCCATGAGTTTTTCACATTATCACCTAGTGTTTCAAACCACCTAAGGGTTGAACCATCCAAAAAGGTAGGAAAAAATTCAGTCCATTGTTCCCTTCTTATAAGGCCATTACAAATACAAGATCGTTTAAACTCTTGAATGAAAGAGGAAGCATCTTCATTAGATTGGGCTGAAAAAACAGGAATCTTCCCCATTTTCAAAAGTAACCACAGTGAAATACCAACCCACAAGTACAATCAACAAGACTTATGTGTGCAAATAATTGAAATCACTATAATAGAAAATAGAAATGACCATGGTAAACTATGGTAAAACTTGACTTACTGTGGTAAACACTATTCACAATAAAAAGTGAAGTTACTGCGGTAAATACTATTCACGGTAAAAAGTGACTTTACTGTGGTAAATACTATTCACGATAAAAAGTGACTTTACTGCGGTAAATACTATTCATGGCAAAAATGACTTTACAATGGCAACTACTATGCACAGTAAAAACAAGGTTACCCTCCAAATGATTTTTGACTAAGTGGGAATATCTCTCCAGAAAATCCACCAATGAGGAATGGTCCCGGCAACGGAACCAAAATGTCATCACCAATCTGGCACTATGATAATTCTTCACTGGGAACTCCTCGTGCTATGATTATTTACTAATGCACAACCTTTACTTTGGTGGATGTAATCTGGAAACAAAACAACAAACATAACACAAGAATACCATCGACTATGATAAGAAGGAATGATGACAAATCTGAAATATCAAAGTAAATTATAATATTAAAATTAAATTGTTACACTCTCACCCATGAGGTACTTCAAGTGTTATTGACTTCACTTGCCTTCCACCAATACTATGGGAGAAAATTTACAATTACACCTCTTAATGGCTTCTTCAACACACCTTTAAACTGATGGCTTCTTTTACACACTTCATATAATATTTCTCACTACTTACTTCTATGCTAAATGAGGGGGGGTGGCCTCTTTATTTATAGAAATTCCAAGCTTATCCATCTTATCTCTAAGATAGGATAAGAAATCCACTTTGACGAATCATATTCCATACCTTAACTCTTATCTGTACATGTAAGCTTATCTTTTAATATAAGATAAACCTTATCATTTCACATGGGTTCCACATTTTTAGACTTTTTACAAATAAAATACACAAAATATTTATGACCTCGCTCCTTGTCCTTATTACCAATATAATATTTCTAATTCCTAATCATGTAGACCCTACTTCTCTACTTACCCCAACTTTGACATTTTAACATTATCGGACCACTTACGACAAATATTTACTTTTTACCACAACATTCCTATTGTACTTTTGACTGTTACCATACTATACATTATTGGTGGCGTCGTACTGGCAGCGCCGTTATCTTCTATCGGACGCTACTACTAATTATACTTAACAACATCCTATTCCTAATACATACATTAATGAAATAAAAATTATGGAGGAAAATTTTAGTGTCGACAGATCATAGCTTTTAGAATAGATTTCTCTTATAAAACCTTCATAGATCCATGCAAGTCGTTGGAAGCTTCTCTACACGCCAAGTCTATTGGACATGTTGAAACTAGTATTAGCCCATTTTTTGAGGCTCAAATTGTTGCTATGGCTAAGAATTTAGAAAATTTGTCTGCAAACTCAACCCATGAGACTCACATTGGTTTATGTTATAAAGATTGTGAAGTAGAGGGGCATGTTAAGGATAGTTTCCCGTAGAGGATAGTACGTATCGTGATAGTAGACTGTGAGATTTTTCATGGGGACCATGATGCAAGTAGATGCCCCTTGTTAAAATGCATAATTTATAATAATGTGTCTTGCTACTGTAAGATCTGCATCTCTACAACCCATGATACTAAGAACAATAGGCTTATTGACAAGATCCATGAGGCCATTGATCATGGGGTGTGCTAAACCAGCATTGCTAGTAATTCTAAAGATGATGATTTTTGTTACAAGGAGTGCGCAGATGGAGGCACGTGCAGAAGGGGATTTCATGGAGGATTCTGTGGTCATGGTAATCATGGAGGAAGAAGCGAATTCCCATGTGGAACCTATTTTAATTATGGGTCTATAGAGCATTACAAATGAGAGTGCCCAAACCTATTGTAGTGCTCATGGTGCGGGAAGAAACACAAGCATGAGGAGTTCCCTGAATTATTTGAGCACATAAATCATCAGCAATGGAAAGAAAAGGGCATTGTAATGGTAAGCATTAAGAAAATAGACATATAATGGATGCCACAGGTAACACGTGATGTAGGCTTAAAACCTGTTTTAGTAGCAAAAAGAGCAGATGCCACATGCGCAAAGGAAATACCAAGGTAGATGACTTTGGTTTCAAGGGAAGAAGTGGTGCATGGAAAGCACCTAGATCTTGCTCATCAAAAGGAGGTATATCAAGATACCATGGACATCATTCATAGTTTACAAGGAGAAATCCAGTGTCTAAAGGAGTAGTCTAGGAAGGAGGAGCAAAAAAGGAAGTTTGAGATGCCAAGAGATGACCTTGATGAGGTCAGGGAAGTATGTAAAATGCTAAGGAAAGATAATGTTATTCCCTTGTTGGGAGCATGGTTGAGGGAGAAGGTACTACGCACTGGAGAAGAGTGTGAGAGATAGGTCCTTCATGCAAACCTTCCCCCTCACAGCCTTGACTATGATAGGGAGATCACGTTAAATGTATTGGTGGATGGATGGCTGTTGAGTAATATCCTCATTGACACGGGCACGGAGGTCAATGTTCTCACATTGGATGAATGGTATCAGATGGGAAGGCCTGCATTACAACCATCTTTGAATGTATTGTATATGGCAAAATAAAACAAAGGCAATTCCCATTGGTGTCTTAAAGGATGTAGCTATCACCATTCAGGGAGCTAAGTTTACTGGGGACTTCAAAGTCTTGGCTCTCACTGAGGTAGACAATTTCCTAGCACTACTTGGGTGCCCATGGTCTTACAAGAACAATGCAGATCTTCAATTCAACAAAGGGTACATCAGCTTTGACAATGAGGAGGAGTGAGTCATCATACCCCTAGCTGATGGGAAGTCAACACCCTATACTGAACCATTGGGAGAAGAGGTCCTGGATAGAATATATGTGTGCTCAATCAGGGATCCAGAGATAATCCATCCTACTGATGAAGTTATCTAGTTTTAATATGTTCAGTCAATAAGGGACACCACTAGTCTAGCATGTGATAATTGGGCACATGGGAGCTATGAATTGATTGAACTTCATTTAAGAGGATCGGTGACAAAGGTGAAAATGGTGCACACAATCAGGCACATAGAAGGAAAAGAGATACCTAAGTACTCAGGAAGAGCCTCCCCTGAGGTATTTTTATAGAAAATGGAAGCTCAGTGGAATGAGGAAAATGAAAGAAGAGGGATGTTAAGTTACGTCCTACTTAGAACTATTACACATTGGTGGGAAACACATCAAGATAATATATTGGAATGGCATGGAGAGAGAATTGCCTTTTGTTTTTGTTTCTCTAGAAGTAGTGTGCCCACCACTATCAAGGACTACCATGGTAAGAAGCCCACCTCTTTCCACATCCAATCCTATGAAAGAACCTAGAGGGAAGGCACGGAATCTTTTCCACCATCCCTCTGGGTGCACAAACTATATTATACACTGTAGGGTTGTACACATGCATGGTACATACATTCTAAGACATGGTGCCAAATAGGGAATTGGCAAGAACTAGCGGATGACCTAGTTCAAACATTCGAATATTGAAGTACCAAACCATCAGTTGATAAGGCATTGTAGCTTGTCAAGTTCCTTACAATGGGGGATAGTGCCATGGCAGAAGATAGGTTGTTGGACTTGCTTGGTGAACTAGGTTTGGGGGAGCACTTTGAAGAAGAAGAAATAGAGGAGGATCAGTTTGAGTGCGCATGTGTGAAAAAGGAGAAAGGAAATCTTGTATATATAATTGATGGGGAGGAAGTAGAAAGCTTGGATGTTAACCATTCTATAGGGATGCGTGAGGTAGTGGACAGTGCTGATACTCACACGTATGCCTACTATGAACCTTTAAAGACCAAAAAGGTTAACATCACATCAAAAGAAGAACCTAAGGAAGCTATCATTGGAGATTACTGGTCAGAGGATGAATTCTATAAGATCATTGATCTTTTGTGCAAGTTTGAGGATTTATTTTCACATGGGTACCATGAGCTCAAAGGCATCCACCATTCCTTGGGGGAAATGAGGATAGAGGTGAAGGATGGTGTGCACTCAGTCAGGAAGAGACCCTACTGGATGAATCCCAATTTACGCATGAAGGTAAAGGAGGAGATAGACAAAATGATAGCATTTAGGATCACTGAAGCCGTGTAAGAATCAGAATGGATAAGTTTGATGGTAATAAACATCAAGAAGGATAGATTAGGATCTACGTGGATTATAGGGAGTTGAACATAGTTTTTTTCATCGATCCTTTTCTAACCCCCTTCACTGAAGAAATTTTGGAGGGAGTCACTGGGTGTAAAATATATTCCTTTACGGATGGATTTTTAGGGTACCACCAAGTCCGGATTTCAAAGGAAGACTAGGAGAAGACAACTTTTTCCACTGAATGGGAAATTTTTGCATAAACGGTCATGCCCTTTAGGTTGAATAATTCATCAATTGTTTTCTCACGAATAGTGGTACAAGTGTTCCAGGACTTTATCCAAAAATTTCCTTAGGTCTATCTAGATGATTGGAAAGTGTATGGGCTAGTAAAAGACCATTGTGATGATTTGAGGTTGATGTTTGAGAGGTGCCAGTAGTTGATGATATCCCTCAACATTAAGAAGTGTGTCTTTGTTACCCCCTTTGGAATGTTATTGGGGCATATCATATTTAAGGAGGGCTTACTAGTAGATCTTGCCAAGGTTGTTGTGATTGTGGGATTGGGGGAGCCTAATAGCCAAAGCGCAGTGCATGGGTTTCTTGGACACACAGGCTACTATCAGAAGTTCATAAAGAGGTATGCCAAAATCGCCACACCTTTATAATAATTTCTCAAACATAAAAGTGCCTTCCATGGGGGAAAGGCGCAGCAAAAGGTGGTTGACACATTGAAGGATAGGCTTGTCACCGCACCTATATTACATTTTCCCTCTTAGGATAAGCCCTTCCATGTTTATGTAGATGCCTCCAGAATGGCCATTGGGGCAATTCTTGCACAACCTAGTGAGGGAATTTTTTATCATCGCCTATGCTTTGCAAGCAAGAAGTTGACACCAGCAAAGAAAAATTATACTATGACCAAGTGCGAAGCATTATCAATGATCTATGCACTTCACAAGTTCAGACAATATCTATTGGCAACTCCCATTGTATTTTACACTGACCACATGGCATTAAAGTACTTGGTGAACAAGACCATTCTATAAGGGTGCATATATCGGTGGGTGTTGTTATTTCAAGAGTTTGAGTTCACGGTAGTTGTGAAACTTGGGAAGAGTAACTATGGACCTGATCATTTGTTAAGGATTGATTCAGGGGAGGACATGCAAAGCATTGAAGAGACAATTCTAGATGCACAAATGTTTAGTTTGTGACACAGGCCCTCAGATTTGGAGGAGATCGTAGTATTTCTAAAGGAAGGTGTGGCACCAGAAGGGATGAAGACATTAGATAAAAATCAGCTAGCCATATGCATCGTGCCCTACCTGTTGATCAGTGGGGACTTATAGAAATTAGGGTGTGATGATGTTTTGCATAGATGTGTACTAGAGCATGAGCACCTTGCCATCATAGGGGAAGCACACAGAGGAAGTTTAGGTGGATAATATATAGGTGATGGCACCACACATAAGATATTAATGGTAGGCTTGTGGTGGGAAAATCTGTATAAGGATTACAAGGACTATTCTAAAGCATGTGACCACTGTCAGCACCTTGGAAAGCTAGGAAGAAGAGATGAAATGCCTTTGCACCCTATCCCTAGAGCTGAAACTTTTGAGAAATGGGAAATAGACTTTGTAGGCCCTATTGGAATAGTAGTGCATAGGACTGGATCACACTACATAATCACTTCCACAAACTATTTGACAAGGTGGGTAGAGGTAGCCCCAACTAAAGACTGCACAATAGCTACAGTAATAATTGATCACTCGCCAGGTGGAGCCAAATAGTAGAAAAAACAAAGTAAAAAGCATGACATGATCGCCACATTAGGAACAAGAAATTTGAGGTTGGGAAGATGGTCTTACTATATGATTCTAAGTTTTTGTGCCATCTTGGGAAGTTGAGAGTCCATTGGTTGGGTCCCTACAAAATCTCATACAACCTTGATTTAGGTGCTTGCCAGTTACAAGCACTAGATGGAATGAAATTTCCTGGACACTTCAATGGGAGTAGGATGAATACCTACTATAAATAAGGCTTCTTGGTGTTAGTAAATAAGGTAGTTTTGCTAGATAATTTAGAATTTCCTTTATGCACTCCCTTTCTTGTATTTCCCTTTTGCTTTGTTGATTTTTTTTGCACCTTGAGCACCGGTAACCTTGTTACTTTTTTATGGTTTTGAATGTGTAGAGGGCCACACATCATTTAACTATGGGGTGGACTGATGTGAAGGAAAGCATGGGTAAAGTGCCAAGGAGGATTCTATTTGAAATCCGAGTTGAATGGCCTTATTGAAAGAGGTTCAAGAAATAAAAGGTGGAAAAGGATGGTTGGTGTCAAGATAAGGCTACTTTCAGATCCCACGTACAGAGAAGGAAGAAGCACATAAAAAACATGAGGTAGGGGAGAGAAAAAATCATGATAGAAGAAGTGCCTTCTACACAGGTGACGCGCATGCAAGAGTCTCCTATCAAGATGGATTGGTTACGTGTTAGAAGGTTGAAGATTATCCACGTAAGGTTAGGCACATAAGTTAGGGTGCATAAGTCAAGCTGTGTTTGAAAAATTCACTTTAAATGTTAAACGTACATTTGTAGGTAAATTAACATTTAATGCTTAAAAAGGGGAAAAACTAAAATAAAGGTTTGGGTATTTCATTATTCATTTTACGTATAAGGAAAAAGAAGTTATTGTGAATCTTTGTAAACTAGGGCTTCCAGAACTGATCTGTGTGAAGAAAATTTTGAAAAGTGTGAGCGTAAGTCACTAGTTTGGATTTGCAAACCAGCGAGAAGGGATTCCACGAGTGTTAGAGAAATTGTGAGAAGGCACTGTCTTGTGAAGGAACTATCCCAGTTAGGGTTTGAAGAACTAGGGCACGAGTTTAAGGGGTTTTCTTCACAAGTTCAAGATCTAAGGTTGGAGGGAGCGGAAGAACAAAGTAATAATAAGTAATTGAAGTGATAAGAGAACCTAAACAATGGCACCCAAGAAACTAATTGGCACACCTAAGAAGGGAAATGACAAGGGAAAGCAACAAGTAATTGTCACACATACAAATGAAGAATGGTAGGTAGAAATATAGTACTCAAATGGAGTGTTGTTGGAGAAGGAGTGGGAGTCCCAATTAAGAAACATGTCTGTAAATGACTAAAATCATCATTCAAGAAAAATCAAGAAGGAGATGGCACTGGAGTTAGTGCGCCCAACAAATAAAAGGACACCTGAGGGTTTTCCCATCTATGACAATGATGTAAAGGTCAATTTGGAGAAGTCAAAATTATTGCAACTCTTTGAGTTTCCCTAATTTGGGAATCCCAAGCACCTATACCAATGGTTGATGTTGTGTGTGCATGAAGATTACTTCCACCTCACAGGGCATAAGATGCAAATTACCCCTCAGCTTATTTCACATTTCATAAGCCTCTTCTATGAAGGGGATAGCTTGAAGGACGACCTAAGTGACAAAGAGGCAATTAAGGAGATTGTTGCTACTTATGCATACAAAAAGGGGTCAAGGTACTTTGATATCATAGACATCAAGGACCTGGTGATGAAGATGGCCGCACACCTTGTGACAAAGATAAATGGCTAGGAGAGATGGACCCAAGTTAACAAGGCATGGTTGCATGTTTGCAGGAAAATTTCAGAGGGCACCATTTACAACTTTTCTGCATTCATCACGGATGAGATTGTCAGTAGCGCAAAGGAATGTGATAAAATCCTTTTTGGTAATGTCCTGCTAACCATTGTATTTTAAGAAATTAGAGCGTTAGATGCATCAGACAAATTCATGTGGGAATACCCTGCTGAGGACCCTTTGACCATGAAGAAATTTGAAAAATATGCCTCTAACAGTATAATGACCATGCATAAGGCACACCTAGAGAAATGGTATACACACTTGAGGAATGCATTCAGGGCAGAATGGAGGATCCCTAAATAACTGCCAGTGGCCACTAAGGGAGAGGCTGAGTTTGTTGTTTACCAGCATTTCTTTCTAGGTAGATTCAAACTGATAGATGAGACATGGAGCCCATGGTGTAAGCTCCCTTTTTCCTTCACAACTCAACTCTTCCAAGTGGGATTGAAAAACTTCAGAGAATCCAAGAAGTTGAGGTTGGACCTTGGTAATTTGGACTAAGACCATAGGGAAATGCAAAAAGGGTTGGTCTACCCAAACAAGCACACGTACATGGAGAGGTACATGTCACATGATGTCCAAATGATGAGACCCATGACTTTTTCCATTACAGGAGGATCCATGGCACGTGTATACCTCTAGATAAGACCCAACTCTGAGAAGGGCACGTATATGGAGAATGAGATACGCATACCCGAGGACCCAACTAGTAGGAAAAGACCCACACCCAGATGGGAGGAAAAAGAACCAAAGAAGAAAATACCAAGTGTAATGGATACATAGGTAATAGGTTCCCCCGGGACAAGTGCCATAACTAGTATGTTCTCATGCAATAAGAAGTCTATAATCAAATAGAAGACTTCAGAGCCAGAAAATTCATTAGACAAGGAGTCATCAGAGGAAGAAAAGAAAGAGTCACCTACACCAAAATCCCTTGTTAGGAAGAAGAAGAGGATAGAAGAAGATACCGCCTTGGAAGAAACTGAGAGTCTAGAGAGGTACATAGGTTAAAATGATGATGATGATGATGAAGATGATAGTGAAGAAGATGATCCTATAAGAGATCAAGAGCCACCCATCTTCGATGTGCATGATTATGAAGAAGAAGGTGAAGAAGAGTAATAGGGATTCCTTTTCATGTGGCGTAAGGGTAATCAGGAGGGGGAAGGCACCTAGGACATAGGAAGAAGTGAGGAGGTCGGCGCGTAGAAGCAGATGACTCCAAGCCTTACACAAGAACAAATAAACAAGTTGGAAGGAAGAGAGGCTAAGAAGGTCATTGATACCTTGGTAGAAGAGGGGTTGGAATATAGCACTGAGTTGGTGTTGAATGAGGATAAGGAAGAGAGCACAAAAAAGGACCACGGCAACACTGAAGGCCCCACTTTAACTATATTTATTCCTAAGAGCACACACACAGGAGGAAAGCACACAAGGGATGAGAGGATAGGGATGGGTTATATTAATGACCCCAACAAAGTATTGTGTGCACAGTTCCAAAGAAAAATTCTAGTAGAGAAGCTCGTTGAAATGTCATCTTTTGATAAAGAGGATGTTTACCCATGGACAAAGAAGATGCTCTCATGGGCATTTGAGTCTCATCTTGATGAACTAGAATTCGAAGTAAGCAATGGGGAAATTATAAATATTTCTAGAATTAAAAGGGGACAACCCGTTAGTGAATTCTCAACAGCTCTCAGATGAACAACTATGCAATGCGCTCAACAAGGTCTCTTTTGAGTTCAAAGCTAGACTCTTTGGGTGGAATGATAAAATCAAATATTTGGAGGAGGAACTGAAGAAGAAAGAGGAAGAGCTAGATACAAGGACAAAGGAGCTAAGTCAAGAGAAGTTGATCAACGCCCAGTGGCAACGTGAGTTAAGGGATGAGAAGGCTAGGGTATGCAAAGTTTACAAAAAGGTGGAGTCCATTACAAATGCCATAGTGTTGAAGCATCCGGACCTAGCACCCTCTACACAGAAATATACATCTACCCTAGAATGCCTAGAGGACTTAATCAGAACCATCCCCATAGAGAGGTAGCCACTAGATTTGGAGTCTACAGAAGAAGTGGCCGCACACTTAGAGAAAGAGGATAAGTTGAAAGTTTTGGTGCTCATAGTAGAATACAGTAATGTCCTTGCTGATGTAAAGATTGCCTCTTGGAATATTGATACCATGTACGACAACTGTGTGCATAGAGAAAAAGTGGCGAGCATGCTAGTTGTAAATGATGAAGCGAAACTTAAAGAGTTCCAGGAGAAGAACAAGGGGAATAGAGCGGAGATGGAAAATATCCTAGTTGAGGTCAAATAGAAATCTGAGGCCATTGAAACCTTAAGGGGTTCAATCAAAAATTGGTTGAAGGAACTATACCCGCAGGTTACATTAAGGATGGATGCACATGAGGATATAGGCAAGGAGTTAGAAAAAAAATTTGACACCATGAGCACACAAGGGGATGGGCTAGGTTTTGATTAGGTGAGCGCCTTAATGGGTGATTTTTTCTAGAGGGCACAGAATGAAGTCGATGCCTAGAACATGTTGGAGGCTGACTTATAAAAATATTTTCCTAGCTTATTACAATGATGTCATCACTGACCCATTCTTTCTTATTTCCAAAATTCTTCATCCCCTTATTATTTTTAGAAGGCGTAAGCCTACTATGATTCCTTATTCATTTAAAAGTGTTCCCATGGGTGGAGAACAGGCGTAGTGTGGGCTAATGTTAGGCCCCTAAAATATTGAATAAGTGTAAAAAAGGCATGTAGGCATGCAAGGCCTAGTTGAAGAAAGGCACATAAGGAAAAGGCACATAGGGAAGGGTTTAAGGAAACCCATGGCACATGCGTGGATAAAGCAAAGGTTCCAGGACTTATCCATATTGGGAAATTTGGCAAGGATACGAGAAAAGTGTGACCCAACTATGCATGCAGAGTGGATAAGGTGCCATCATGGTGACAGGTTGGCCCATTAAGGAATATGCTCTACACTAGAAACTTCTAGAAGGACATCATGGCACAAATGATGAGCTTAGGCCTAAAGGAGCATGCACTCCTGGAGGACCACATTCAGACACTTGGTGACAGATCTGGGGTAGTAGGATAATGAGTTGGAAGATCAAAGAGGCTATATATATGATGAGGCCAGATTATGTCTGATTAATGTATAATATATGATCTCATCTTTCTCTCCTTTTTATTAAGTATGATTACATTGTGTGAATTTTAGTTGATCTGATATGAGTTAGGATGTAATTGTCTGTCTTTTGATTGATTATGATTCTAATTTTAAAAGCTCTAGAATTCCTGACAAAGTGTGTGTTTGAAAGTCAGTTTTGTAGTAAAGAAGGTCTAATCAGTCAAGGAAATGAAGCAAGAAGTGATTAGTATGTTTTTAGCAACATCTGTTCCCACACATCTTAGTTCCATAACTTCTAAGCTAGTTCCAGAACTCCATCACATAGTCATCATCTAGTTTCAAAACTTTCAAACTTAGTTTCAGAACTCTAGTATTTAGTTCCATAATTTTTAGACTTAGTTCTGAAACTCTTGGGGATAGCTTCAGAACTCTCATTGTTTTGAGCCTTAACAAATTCCTATGGTTCTGTAACTTATCTGAAGTTCTGGAACTGATGGGAGTTATCTATTCTAACCACATCCAGAGATTTTACATCTACAACCCTTTCAATCAGGAAAGGATGAGAATATTTCTAAACACAGATCCATGATGAGTTATCCTACAGCTATCTGATTAATTACAATCTAACTCAACATCTATTCTAGGCATGATTTTATTTCATCATAATTTTTGAAGACAACTGTGATTGTAAAATGTATATAAAAGCATACCTGCAGTAGATAGATATAATAATAGAGATTTATAATATGATATGAGATAGAAATAGAATAGAGAAGGGAAGTAGACTAAGTACTTAGATCCAGTACGTTTTTAATTTTGAATGTTTTATCAATGAAATATCCATTCTTATTTGAGATAATTCTGAGTTGTTAAATCCTCATTCGAGGAGAAGCAAGGGTCCACTCCCCCAAGGACTAGGATATTCATTTATTTGGTATTTATATTTCTTTAGCAAATAGCTTAGATATGTTAATTCTATAATATTTTAATTCTTTTAGTTCAACTCCATTTTATACTTGTTCATGCAGGTGTTTAGATAGATTCTTATATTTCTTGCAATTGTTTTCAAGCATTCTAAATTGAGTGTGTTTATTTCTAAAAGTAAGTGTGTTTACTTTCAGAAGCAAGTGTGTTTATCTTCCAATAGAAAGTGTGTTTCCATTCTTCACAACGTGTTTCCTTTCAGAAAAGATTTCAGTGTGTTTACTTTCAGCAAGTTTTCATAGTTTGATTTAAATAAGGTTTTACCAAGAAGTCCTTAAGACATTGAAGAGATCCCCTAGAAAATTAAAAAAAATAACTATAGTCAACTACTAGATTGATTAAATTACTCTTGTTGCATATAGCTTTAGACACACCCCTGGTTTGATATGACATCAACAAGAATTTTATTAAATGAAGGGAATAATGACACCCATCATTTTTGGTGTCGTTTCCAGGGATCACTAGTTGGAACTTTCTAATTAAGTGTTAGCAAGAGTAAAAAAATCATACATCTAGTAGTTGAAGGATCTTCCCTGTTATATCAAAAAATATATGAGTAGACCAAGAGACTCACAGGGTAGATTTCTCCCAAAAACATCTTCACAAGAATTCATAACATCCTCTAGTCAAAGTAAGGAAATTGATCAAGAATTGGAGGCACCATCATCCCCTGTCAGAAAAGAAACAGAATTTCCATTTTTGGAATTCTTAGATCAGTCACATGAAGGAAGTGGAACTTTTAGGAAAATGATTATTACTCAAGATCCATTTAGGGTGAGTTTCAATTCTCAATTGAGTAGTCAACCTCCTACTCCTGATTTTTCACCTTCCCCAAGGCATACCGCTTACCACATTGATTGGGAGGAAAATTTAGAAAATATTTTTAAAATGGCACGAGAAGCTGAGAGAGAACCTAATAGGACCTTTACCTATCCAATCCAATTGGGAGATGATGATACATTAATGAAAAATATCTCACCTGCACATTTACCCAAATTTAGAGGGATGTCATCTGAAGATCCTGACCAATTTCTATTTGAGTTCAAGGTACTATGTAAAACCTATGATTATAAAACAGATAATCAAAAAATGCAAGTTATTTCCATCCACTTTGAAGGATGCAACAATGAGGTGGTTTCATGGGATTACCATCCAACTCTATTAGCACTTGGGCACAAATGGAGATTTCCTTCCTAGATAAATACCAGGATTATTACAGAGGGAGAAATAGCAAGGAAGAATTCTTCAAAATCAAGCAGGAGGATGATGAAAATATAGAAGACTATTTAGACAAATTCCTCTTTGTTAGCAAAAGATGTGGATTTGTACTTTCTGAGGAGTTAAGTAAAACCATTTTTCTTAAAGGTTTGGATGACGAATCTAGAGAATCCCTTAACTTGATAGGAGGTGGAGACATTGATCAAATAAGAATGAATGTAATTAAAGAGATTTGTAGAAGCTATTCTAGAATGAGAGGTAGACCTAGAAAATAAAAATCAGTGAAAATTCTGAATCCAGATATGAACAAACTAATGGATGAGTTCATCAAAACTTTAAAATAGACATTTTAGTGCAATTAACCTCTACTATGGATGGATTACAAGCTAAAGAAAATTCCAAAACTGAACCATTGGCTATGTATTGTCCTAGATGTAGGAAGAAGCATGCATTAAGAGACTGTCCTTTGGATAAAATAGAAATGTGTCTTATCTATGAATCTAAAGAACATGATACTAATGTTTGTTCTTTACTTCCCATTATTAAGAATCAACTTAACCAAACCAGTGCCTCATCTACAACAGAAGAATTGAATTTTGTTCAGAGACAACCTAACCAAGGGTAGTTTATGCCAAGATCAGCTCCTAATCCCTAGACGATGCCATGGGCTGCTCAGTCAATACCACAAAATTGGGGACAACCACCTTAGGTACCTCAACCAACTTGGAACCCTCAAGATTGGGTAAATCAATCTTGGTATGCTCAGGGACATCAACAACCATGGTCTGGTCAAGGAAATCCTTATGACTTGGTCACAACCTAGATGGAACCCTAGTAATTATTCTTAAGGAAGAACATATCCAAATCAGAATCAAAAGGCCATCATGGGAATCTCCTGCATAGAATTCACAAACTGAGAATGTAGTCTAAATGCAAATTGCTAGCACAGCCAGTAGAAAATCTAAGAAACAAACAAATAACTCCTGTTTATGGAACAGAACCAGAAAAATCAGTTGATTTACATGCTATGGATTGTAAGGATATTCAAACTAGATATGGGAAAATCATTAACAGTCCACCCCTTATAATCACTGAAATGACAGAATGAAAATGAAATCCCTAGTATTGTTGTTCCAAAAGAGGATATAGAAAGAAAAGAAAAGGAGCCAGATAGAAACACTACTGAGACTCCATTTCTAGAGAGATTCAAAGAAGCTATAGAAATCAAGGATTATGAATTGGTACAGGAACTAAGGAAATTGAATATTGAAATACCACTGTTACAAGCAATTAAGGATATTCCAGAATTAAACAAATTAATCAAAATGTTATGTATGAAAAATCCTGGAAGGAAGAAACAGTACCCCAAGACTATCAAAGTAGATGGGAAACTTGTTGATTTATTAGTAGGAAAAATTTTACTTCCCAAATACGGAGATCCTGGAAGTCCTATTATTTCTATATCTATAGGAAATAAGGATGTACATAATGTTTTGATAGATTTGGGAGCTGTTATCAATGTAATGATAGTGGATACTCTGAAAACATTACCATTAATAGGTATACAACCTACTAATACCATATTGCAGATGACAGATCAGTCTGTAGCAAAACTAGAAGGAATTATTGAAGATGTGGCGGTTATGGTGGAGTCATGGGAATATCCAGTTGACTTCCTTATACTACAACCAAAAGGTAAAACATTGGGTTATCCCATTATTTTGGGTAGACCATGGTTAGCTGTAGTTGCTACTTTGATAGATTGTAGGTCAGGTGATATGACAATCTTAAATGGTAAGAACTCTAAAAAAATTTCCTTATATCCTACTGCACAACCTTTTACTGACAATCATGAACAATTGTGGGTTGATTCTCCTAAAACTAATAAGAAAAATTTGTCTTATTTGGCTATGATCACATTACAAGATCATGTAAGAGAAGTAGAAGAGATGATTAATCCACCATTGGATGAGAACCTATTGTCCTTGAAGCAATCAGAAATAGTTCTGGAAACCCACAAACTTAGTTCTGGAACCCATGAACTTAGTTCTGGAACCTGCGAACTTAGTTCCAGAACCACCACATTTAGTTCTGGAACCACGACAACAATAGTTCACTTTGATTGAAAATGATTTCACTCTGGAAGGAACGAGATTTCTCGTGGGGAGAGGATGAATCAGTAGCTTCAGTTTCAAGTACATCAGGAAGTGGTGAAGAATTTTTGGAAAGTAGCAGTGATGAAGAATTTGGCCTACAAAGAGATAAGTATCATAATTCTCATTACTATCCTTTTTCTAGTATTCTGTCTCAAGGAACTTTTGGAGATGTTGCTACATACCATATGTTGTTACCACATGCATGTCCATTAAATAATTTAATGAAACCCTTTCCACAAATCAGTTCATCACATATTGGAACCAAGCATGTTGAAATTCAACCGAGGTAAAAATTTAAACATTAACAACTGGTTGAAGCAGGATGAAGAAGCTAAATTGTTTGATGTTCTAAAAAATCATACTAAATATTTTTCTTGGGATTACAAAGACATGAAGGGGATTCATCCAAGTATCTACACTCATCACATCTATACTAAAAACATTAAACTGAGTTAGGCAGCCTCAAAGAAGGATTAACCCAACTTTAAGGGATATAGTTAAACAAGAAATTTAAATAACTATTACAAGTAGGTTTCATCTACCCTATCTCAGATAGCCAGTGGGTATCTCCTCTTGTAATTGTTCCCAAAAAGAATGGAAAATGGATAATATGTGTTGACTATAGGGAACTAAACAAAGCCACAATGAGAGATTATTTTCCCTTACCATTCATAGATCAAGTCCTAGATAAGCTTTCAAGTAAACAATACTTTTCTTTCTTGGATGGATTTAGTGGGTACAATCAGATCAGGGTTGTTACTGAAGATTAGGAAAAAACTACATTTACATGCCCATGGGGAACCTTTTCCTATAGGGTGTTACCATTTGGTTTATGCAATGCTCCTGTAATTTTCTAGAGAGTTGTACTTGCAATCTTTATTGATCTAACAAATCATTGTGTTGAGGTATATATGGATGACTTCACTGTACACTGGAGATACATTTGAAGATACTTTGAGAAATCTAGATAGAGTGTTAACAAGATGTGAACAACACAACCTATCTCTTAGTGATGAAATTTGTTTGATGATGGTGGATGAGGGGATTGTATTAGGACACCATATTTCAAAAAAAGGAATTCAGGTGGATAAAAAAAATTAGGATCATTTCAGATTTACCTATTCCTCAGACCCCCATAGATATCAAATCATTTCTAGGGCATGTTGGGTACTATAGGTGCTTTATAAAAGATTTCAGTAAAATTACTGCCCCCATGTTTAATTTTCTAACCAAGGACTATGAATTTCTTTGGGATGAAAAGTGTTCAGCATGCTTTTGAATAAATTAAAGACAAATTAATCAGTGCCCCAATATTGAAAGGACCTAATTGGGAAAATCCATTTCATATCCAAACAGATGCCTCAAATTATTCCATTGGTGTAGTATTGGGCTAGAAAGATGAGGAAGGAAAGATGTATGCCATTTATTATCTTAGCAAGAATCTTACTCCCACTGAAAAGAATTACACCACCAATGAAAGGGAATTTCTTGCTGTGATTTATGCAATCAATAAATTTAGACATTACATTACAGGGTACAAGATATTTGTACACATAGATCATTCAAAAATTAAGTATTTAATGAACAAACCAGTGGTTGGAGGAAGAATAATTAGATGGTTACTACTTTTGCAAGAATTTGATATTTCCATTGTGGACAATCTAGGAAAATCTAATGTGGTAGCTGATTTTTTTTCAAGACTAACCACCACAGGGGAGCAAGATCCAGCCAAGGATAACTTTCCAGATGAATAACTGTTTGCAATCTCAGCATAGTACACCATGGTTTGCTGATATGGTCAAATTATCTTGCAACGAGGAATTTTCCTCCTTATTTCACTAAGAAACAAATAAAGAAGTTAATTAAAACCAGTGCACAATTCAAATGGTTAAATGGAATGCTATTTAAGTGTGGTCCTGATTTTGTCTTGTGCAGGTGTGTAAGAGAGGATGAAATCTTTGACATCCTCAGAGCATGTCATGATGAACCAAGTGGAGGAAAATATTCAGTGAAAAGAATAACTCATAAGATACTTGGCACTGGTTATTATTGGCCATCTCTGTACAAGGATGTGAAGAGATATATCAAGATGTGTGATCCTTGTCAAAGGATGGGACAACCAACTTTCACCAATGAAATGCCTCTTTAGCCTCAAGTTGTGGTTGAACCATTTGAGAGATGGGGATTGGATTTTGTTGGTCCTTTTAATCCTTCTTCACAAGGGAAGGAATATATTCTTATGTGTACTGACTATGTGACAAAATGGACAGAAGTGTAGGCATTGACAAATGCCACTGAGGAAGCAGTTGCTGATTTCCTTTGGAACAAAATTATGATAAAGTTTGGAGCACCAAGGAGCATAGTTTCAGATCAGGGACCACAATTCATGTCTAATATGATCCAAAATTTCACAAGGTATTACCAAATCAATCATAGGAATTCATATCCTTACCACCCACGGTCAAATGGACAAGTTGAAGTAACAAACAAGATAATTGGAGAACATCCTTACCAAAACAGTTGAAGCTGGGAGAAAATATTGGGTAAAGAGACTACCTGAAGTTGTCTGGGCTTATAATACAACTTGGAAAACTACAACAGGGTTTTCACCATATGAATTAGTCTATGGGAAAAATCCCTTATTTCCTATAGAGTTTGAACTTCAAACATTGAGGAAAATAATTAAGGTGGGAATTGAGTTGAATGCAGCTCAAAAAGAAAGAATCCTTTAACTCAATGAGTTGGATTAATTAAGGTTGGAAGCACTTCAGTAGATAAAAGATAATTCAAGAGCAAAGGAAGCAATGGCATGACACACATATCAAGAAAAGGCAATTCAAAGTAGGAGATTGGTCATTGTTGTTTGATTCTAAGTACCAACCAATTCAAGGAAAAATTGAGAACCAGATGGTTGGGACCCTATCAGATTGAGCAGATATTTGACAATGATTTTATTTAGTTATTTCCCATTGATGGTAGTAACAGAACACTCTTGGTCAATGGAGCATAGGTTAAACTCTATAGGAAGCCTCCCACTAAGGATGAATTCTTGAGGAAGATTGAAGAAGACAAAGAATTTGATCATATGGAAGAACCCAATTCTTCCAAAATGATCAAATAAACAGATGATAGATCCAAAATAAAGGGAAGAAGATGAAAACTAGCAAATGGAATTTTTTCCCCCTCCCCCAAAAAAATAATAATAAAAACAAAAATAAAAAAAAATCTCTCAAAGGTCAATTGAAAACTAGCAAATGGCAGTTGACCTCTTTTTGGCTAGTTCAAATAAAAGGAATTCTTTTGAATTCCAGTTGTCTTATCTAATCATGTTTTGTTCCACTTGTAGGAATGACGAGTCATCATAGTAAAAGGATTACATCATCAAGGATGGTAATTATGTCTTTTAACTCATTTAGGGTTGAATTAAATGGTTGAACATGTGTAATGTGACTTAATTTAAAAAGTATGTATGATTAGTCATCTATTTATACATTTTTTTTGCATTATTGTGCAATTATGAAGTTGATTTGAAAGGGACTAAGTACCGGCTTGATTATCAAAAGTAATGGCTTATTGCAAAAATCAAGAGAAATAAGAATGTAGAGACCATTTTGAGAGAAAAGGATCAGAATCCAAATGTGACAATTTGAAGTTCAAAGTAGCCAAAAAACTGAGCTACTACAGACTAAGACAAAACAGCAAAATTACTACAAACAAGCAGTAAAGGGACCACATAAAAACAGCAAAAGAACATACTTTTTTGCCTCAGCAAAATGCATCAACAACGACTTCTTTGGGACTCAAAATTTTCTATGTTGTGTTTCACCAAATAGAGAATTTCTTGCAGGACTTGAACATACCAGAAAGTAGTCATGTGGGCAGTCCTCATTATAATCCAACTGCTCAATGGCCTTCTTGAGTTATGGCCTTAGATCATTACCCCAAAGTGTTTCCGAAACTGTCATTAGGCCGGTGAGGTGTGGAGACACTTTTGGACATGTTTCTCAATTTAACTCCTCAATCGCCCTGAATATGGCCATGTTGTAATCCATCGTCCCAGTTTTGGCCCTAATTCCCTAAATGGGAGTCTAGAGGAGTGCATATCTTCTTGTACCATATCATCAGATTTTTGTGCTTTTGCTATCAATTTCCTCCTTCTCCTCCTTCTATCCTCTTACCTTGGACTGTTTTGCCAAGTTCTTAACTTCATCCTTCATGGAGTTTCATATCAGCCTCTAATGGCTTCCATGTATTTGGCATGAGGAGCTTTCAGAAAATGCACATCCCGAGGATTGGCACTGTTGATATTTAGGAGGTCATGTGTCAATTTCAAATTCATGAGAACCCTTCTCCACAGCTAATGCATGCCTCAAGGTATAAGATTTTTCATGGAAGCCCATGGTAATTCAGGTCTAACTGTAAGGAAGAGGCTAAGTGGGGGGTGGGATCAGCAGAAGGGGGAATGGGAGAAGAAGCCTGGATGGCCATTCAGGGGGGTGAAGCAGTAAAAGCTAGTGGTTAGGCTCATTTGTAGAAAGGTTGTTCATCATTCTTCTCTGCAGCAGCCTTCTTTTCTTCCGGCAGAGGGGGAAATCGAGCTTGAACCTCCTCCCCTGCTCTGTAAGGGAGTTTTTTCTCTTACTCAGGAAATTTGAGGTTCTGTGCAAACATTCTAATGTAGCAATAAAAAACATGCCCTTGTGATGTAAAGGAACCATCCTTGCTTGTTTTTGGAATGTTTTCTTCTTGAAACTCACAAAATGGCAGCGCTCATTTATGCATGTTTAGATGTTCATTGTAGATGGGGGAAACAAACCAAACAACCCCTACGGAAGTGGTTAAGAAAAACAAGGTGTTTAGCAGTGAACATTGACAAACCTTCCTTCCAAGGAAATGAACCGTATCCATCCTTTCCATGTGGGTAACTTCATCATATGTTCGAAGGGAGTTTTGATAGCTAATCAAGCACTTTCCTTCGCTGGTGTATCACTATTTTAGTGTACAGCTCTCTTTTCCTATTGCTCCCTTCCACAAATCCTTCTCTCCTTGGAAGTTAGATGTAGGTTTATGATTATCTGATTCCTGGACTGGAATAAGCTGGCGGCATGGTTAGTCATTAGTAATTATTATTACAAAAATCAATCTGGAGAAATAAGTTACAGAGATATTTTGAGGAAGGAACATTGAATTAATTTTGTGTTCTGTAGGAAAGAACAGAGAATTCAAAAGTTCCACAACTAAGAAATGAGGTTTCACAGCTAAGAACAATGGTTCCATAGCCAAGTCATTAGTTCCGCAGCTAAGAAAAAGGGCCTACAACCAATTTACAAAAAAATCAAAAGAGATAGACCTCAAGATGATATGGGGATTAATAAGAAATTTGAACTAGAGGATGATTCCCAAGTGCTCACAGATGAAGAAGTGGCATTCATCTTTAAGCATGCAGGATGGCTAGAGTTCCTGAAGAAATTTTCAAGGCATAATGACGAATTGGTAAGAGAATTTATCATAAACCTAGAACAATCCAAAACAAAGGTGAGAAATATATTTATTCCTTTTTTTTGTAAATATTGTAAGTAAAGTGTCTGGAGTGCTAATTCTGCATGTCTCACAACCTGCCAAGGGGACTTTGAAAGAACTGGTTGAAGTATTACTGCAAGAAGGAGAAACTGAACCCTAGTACATCTATAATACAAAAAAAAATCATAAAAGGGGTCAGAAGGACCATTTTTCCCAAACCATTTGACATGGTAGCATTTTGGATGGTAAAATATTTAACCTATGACGATCAATTTGGGTCTGTGGGAAAAGAAGTCTTAAAAATGCTCATATATCTGAAGTATGAAGCCACAAAACCTAAGTACATAATAAACCTTCCAGGGTTTCTTTTTTATTCTGTTCAGACCATGGCTCAGAGGTATTCCTGGGGTGTTGGAACAATTAGGATTCATGGTCTAATTCATTTAATATGTCAACACCATTTTCTATAAAAGAAGAATGGAGAAGAAATTTGGGACACGTTTCTTAGCAAGTTCAAGAAAAACCCTAATATTATCATAAGGACAATTATAGCCCCATCCTCTCCTTCAGCTAATCTAGAAATTGATGCCCCTACAGAAGGACAGAGGGAAATGGAAAGAGAAAATATACCAAAAAGAATGTCGGTGAGAAAGATAAAAACAATAGAGCCTTCTGTACATGTGAAGCAAATTCCTTCTTCTACAACAACTTTAGGGGAACCAATATCTGTCTCTGATGGTGATAGCTCACCCATGCAAGAGCAAGAAAGAATAGTAAGAAGAATATCTAGAAGGAAATTCACTGCTGGGCATGATGAATTTCCCCAGAGAAGAAAAATTCATAAAAGGTTAAAGGAAACCCCATAGGGAAGGAGTGAGCAGGAAAGGATGGAAGAGGAAGCTACTAATATTTTGGGCAGCATGACCATGACTCCTCCTGAGCCAAATCAAGCTGAAATGGATAGAGGAGAGGAGAGATTTGAAGAGTAGGGTTTTCAGGAATTGGATGAACCATCAGTAGTGCCACATGAAGAAGAAGAGTTGGCATCCTGGAGAAGAAAAGGAAAATTTCCTTTAATAGAGGAAAAATTCCCAACTCCTCAAATAATTTCAGAGGAAGAATAAAGACATCAAGTTAAATAGGCTTTGTTCTTTTCTAGAGAAGAGACCATTATTAGAGAAAAAGATGAGGAATTGGATTTCCTCAAAATCAAAGTGGAACAAAGGGAAATGCTCATTAGAGAGCTAACAACTAAACTTACAACTAGGACTGAGGAATTATCAGCAACCAAGAAATAGTTGATAGAAAAAAAGAAAGAATTTCAAACTTCCAGAAAACAGAGTGTTGTATCCACAGTCTTTGCATAGACTAAGTTAACATATTTACCACTTAAACAACTATGGAATGACACTTGTAGGGAACTTAGTGAAGCCAAGACATCAAATGAATAATTGAAGACCAAGATGGAGAAAAAGACGAAGGCAAGAAAAGAATGGGAAGAAAAATTTTACGAGGAAGGAAATAAATATAAATGCTTTGCAAAAAATCATATGGTTTGTATTATGAGTGAGAAATTGCTTGCATACAGGAGGCCCTCTCCTGCATATAGTGTGTGTTTAGAAGAGTAGTTCATTCACTGACAGCTGTTGAGAATTACATATGGGCTTCCACATGAACTAAAAGATGAATCTGAATTTCATGACAGCTTACTCTCTCTCATCTCCTGAGTAGAAAAATATTCTTTGTGAATTTAATCTTTACAATTTTATGCTAGAGAAAAACACAAGATTTATGATCAATTTGTATGTAGGGGAGAGCCAACTCAATGAATTTTTCTCTATTCTACAAAACCAAATTACATGGAAGGAAAGGGAATCTGAATTTTTATTGAAAGTTAGCTCAACAGGTCTTTGTATGAGAGCTCATTATGGTAAACCCTCTACCTTCCTCACACTGTAGACACCTATTTTCGGTATGGCGTCCCCCCCGTGACATCTTATATTCATGAAATTTCTATCCCCACTTCTCTTTATCTTAAATTAAATAAAATCTTATCTATTTGTTCATATTATTTGATTGATTATCAATGGGCTCCGTATGGACCCATTTGATAATTCAATTTTTGGAATCATCCCCCATCTCTCATGAATAATTTAATTCAAAATGCACCCATCCGACACCTTCTTTTTAAAATGAAATATTTATCTCACCCTCCCATTTAAATCACGTCCCCCACTTTGCCTAATAAGTTAAATTATGGGACACACATGATCACATCACATTCCTAACTCAGGTTACTTTACTACACCCTGGGTATCATCTAACCTATAGTTAGTCTCATATCTAAGCTATAAATATGGGGTTTTCCCCCATATTTCAAAAAAAAGAAAGAAAGGGGGAGGAGACATTTTCAAAGACCCGGAATATAAGACTTAGAAAAAAAGGATATATTTTTAGACAAAAGAAGAAGAAAGCTCTGACAGGGTCTCCTATCTTGCCATTTGGATGCCCGGTTCATTTCCATAGCAGGACATGAGCCAAGTACTTTTGTTATTTCCATTTGCTTGTCATTTTTACTGTTGTTCACGATCTAATGATCTTGTCTGACACGGGGGTTGACATCCTCCAAGGGAGTTGAAATCCTCTTGGAACCGGCACTGTCCGGGCAACCCCCGCATATTGTATTCTAATCTTATCTAGTTTAAGTTTTGCAGATCTAACTTTTTGATATCACACACCTGACTTCTTTGCACCCGTATCATCCATCTCAATCTCCAAGGTACTAATCCCTTGTATACTTGACGTGGTCTCGTGTTTCTTGTTTACTCGAGCACTCACCTGGACTGGAAGAAAGAAACACAGATCTACATTTGGCACGCCCGGTGGGACTAGACCCTAGATCTGGTTGTTTTGTTTGTTATTTTACTTATTTTATCTAACCTGTTTGTTTGCATGGTCTTAATATTCGTTGATCTCATTTTAGTATAATCCATCGTTTAAGTCACCTCGGAGGTACGTGCTCTTTGTTTTCTGTTTACCCGCATGGAATATGAATCCAGAAATTTAACCTTGTTCTTCTAGTGCTCGTCATATCTTATATTTTGCATCGTTTAATTTTCTGACTCACTTGTTCACAGGGTTTAGTACTATCTTTCTCTGTTTGACATGTCACTTACCTTTTGTAATTTTTTGTCTCCACCCTGAAGTAAGTAGATTTATCGTTTGTTTCTTTTTTGCAATAGCATAAAAATTGAATTTTTGTTTTTGAAGTTAGTATAGAATTAATTTTTATTATTTAAATAATTAAAAAAGAGACAATTAATATTAAATATAACAATTAATAAAAGAAAAAATTAAATTGGAATTAAAATTATCAATTTTTCTTTTTTTAAATTCAATAAATAAATTATTATCCTACCTAGCCCCTAATTCCCATAGCTAGGCCAACTCGGCCAAACTAGCCACCTCACCTCACATATACCATTGAAATTTTTTGAAACCTGTTCCTACCCATCGACCAACTCCATCTCTCCATTTTCGTTCCCCAACAACTACCCACTGTCTCCCTCTCTTCTCCACTCTCCTCAGCTTCCACTCGTCCACCATTCCCAACTCTCACTGTCCACCTTCACGTCCTCTCAACCTCCATTCCTCCCTACCACTCCCCTCAAGCTCCCACCTCACCGTCCACCTTTCTCCCTTCCCTTCTTCTCTGCCTCATCTCCTTTCTGTCCACCCATCTCCCATCTTCCTTCCACTTCATCGAGCCCCCAACTCCCTACACACATCTTCTTTGATCCCTCTCTTCCCTCTTTCCTCAGCTTTAATTCTCCACGTCGCCTCCCTATCCTCTTCTTCCTCCCATCTCCCTTGCCTCGGCCACATCCTCACTTGCCACTCCCCGTCTCCAACGTATCCCTTCTCCTCTGCCCCATCTCCTTGTTCTCCTCATGAGCTCCCTTGCTCCTCACAACTCTACCACCACACCTCCTTTCCTCCCCTCCCACTACTCCCACAGTCCTCCCACACGTCCTTTATGTCCACCCAAATCCTGCATCTCTGCATTTCCAATCCCATCTGCCCTCCTTACCGAGTTCACACCCTGCACCGACTTCCCTTCCCTCAAATGCTTATTGTGCCTCAAATTTTCTAACAACAACTTGCACAGCCAGATCCCTGTTGGCTTCCGTAATCTTACACATCTTTTGACATTGAAATGGCAGAACAACCTTCTCATGGGACCTGTCCCGAATTTGATATTTTTCACGGTGTATAACGTTTCCAACGACCATCTCTGGCTCCTTGCCCTCTAATTTAACCACCTTAATGGCTCCCTTGATGCTCTATCTCCCTGTTCTAATTTAAAACTAGTTTATTTGGGCTCCAACGAGTTCTCGGGTTGATTCCCACCGCGACAAAAACAACAACAAGAATTTAAGAACCAGTGCTATTATAGCTATTGTTGTGGGCAACATAGCTGTGATGATTTTAATTGAGTGGTATATATTCTATCACATCCAGCCTATAAGATTCTGCTAAATAATTATTCTAGTTGTTTCCAGCTTAGTTTCCACTTCCCACAAGCTCTTGGATTGTGACTGTACAATTTCTTTATAAAAATTGGCTCAAAATTCTTTACGAGACATTTTGTCATACCATAGTCAACTATATATTTCTTGTTTATATGTTATATAAAAAGACACGGCCATGTGCAATATGGCCTACTGACCCATGTTCTTTCTTATCGACCAACTACTCCACTTAACCAATCGATCTACATGTAATTCAAATCAACTAGTCAACTCGTTTACCTAATTAATGACTTTTGTCACTACCGTCCGAGTACCTTATTGTTAGTCTTCCCTCTTACATCATGTCTTTTGTTGTTTAGAAAATCTATAATGATTTAAGTCATTTTTTTTAATTAATTAATTAATTATTACTTTTTTTCTCTTGTCCAAATTTTTTTTCCTCTGTTTTGTCCTTTTGCCTCTTTTGGTCTAGCATTTTTATCAATCTATAGTTTATATTATTCATATTATTTGTATCAAAATTTTTATAGTATATTTATTTATCGTATAACTAGCTTTTTATAGGTCGTTTGTTTTTATTCTAATTGAATATGAGGTCAAATACATTTAATCATTTTAAATAGTTTATCGCATTGTATTTAGTCTTTTTGATTTATAGGATTTTATATCTATTGTTTGCCTCCTAGTATAAGTTAATTAGTTATTAATTAATTTAGATTATTTGTTTCATGATCTAAATTCACTATTTTTATTGTTTTGTTTTGTACACAAATGACTTACGACATTTGCATCATTCTTCTTAATCATATCAACTAATCACACTTCTTTTCTTTTGCAGGTGAATTTAACGACCTTGCAACCATTAAAATAACGTTGTCAAAAACCCATATTCAAACCCAAAAAAAACACTCATTTTTATTGGCCTCATCTGCAATTCTAGACGGTGCCATTTCAGGGTACCCAGGCGTTTTGGGCCACTAACTGGCGCTTTCAAAATACACCATCATCAAGTGCAATCAAATAACATGACAAGCGATTCTCTAGGTATTTCTCATTTTTCTCTATTTTCTCTTTTCTGCATCAAATTTTTACTTTCCTGAGTGTTTTTCTGCATCGAATATCACATTTCATTTTGGTCCTAAATGAACCTTTCACATCCTGCTTGATCACATAGCTTAAGTTAAAGGATTTAACTCTCTGCATTTTAATTATCACACACTACCTAAGACTGCACAAACATAATTAACACATCCAAACATTCCTCTCACCTGGTTAACTATTGGGACTTAAACACCCAATAGGAAACCGTCTCATACATCTCCCAATCCATAACTGCCTGAAACTAGCTTTAGATTCCTTTAGGCACCTTTATTGCTACTGTTCTTTTCTTTTATTGCTACTTTTCTTAATTAAGCATGATGCTAATTTTTTTTTCTTGATTTGTTTGTCAATAATATACACAAACAAATGTTCCTCTATTTCACACCTATTGTCGCTCTCTCCCAAATCGAGACAAATGAACAATCTGCTCTATCCAGTAAAGTTACTTCTTCTGATGATCTCGCCCAACGAGATTCTAAACTCAAAACCACGTCGTCGGTCACCCAACCTCCAGTCTCCATGTTCTCACCTCATGAGAACTATGTCATAAAAAATTCTCCCCACCTTGACACCAACCCTCCTATCCGCCGTCAAGCCAGTCTTCCTAAATCAATCGTACACCACCATCTCCTACTCCTCTAGATACACTCAAATCGCCTCTTAACCCCACGTATGACTTCTTACTCCAAAAATCCTCTACAATCTCTCAATCCTCCCAATCTCCTCAATTGGTGGATTGCATTGCACCCACATCCATTCTTGTCAATTCTATTTCATCTGCCACTAGTATGCCCATCAAACAATCTTAGCCTTTAAATACATACATTCCTACCCATCCTATACTCCAACAGTCTCAACCCCTTAACACTCATATCCCTAGTTATCATGCCCCTATTTCACAACACCAGCCTACTTAACTTTAATCCCAACACATGACATATGTCCTATTTATTCAAAGTCAACTCTATGCAACAATCTACATACCAAAAATGACATCATGTTCATCCTTACCACACAATTCCACAAACATCCTATCCACAAACTTATCAACCATCTTATCAAATGCTTCCTCAAACACCCACACACCCTCAAACACACTATTTTGCCTTATCAAACTACTTTTCAAACTACACATCCAATCCAATCTCAACCTTGCAACACCTCGAGTGATTCAATTTACGCCTTAATGAATTGGTTAGCCAGTTTAGAAACCCTTACCATACCACCCAAGAACACCTTATCCTATGAACAAATATGTAACAAACCGATTCATCCATCGATTCCAATTAAACCCTATCCCCCTCATTGGAAGCTTCCTGCATTTAATAAGTTCAACAATAAATAAGATCCCCAACAACATATCCTCGCATTTAAACACACATGTTGTCTCATTGCGCATGATCATGATTTACTTCTTTGCACACTTTCCCCATGTCTTTGTCTGGTCCCAGGCTGGACTGGTACCATAATATCCCACGCCATTCCTTATTATCTTTCACTCAACTTGCACAGTTGTTCTTAGAACACTTTTCTATCAATATTGCACACAAGACCACTATCATTGATCTATATACCATTTGATAGTATGAAAACAAACCCATTGCAAACTTCGTCACATGATGGCATGCTGTTATGAATCAACTATCCTTCACTATCCCGCAAACCGAACTTATCGACTTATTCTCGAGTTCGTGTGCCAAACATATATCATCCACTTTGTAGATCCAATCATTCCGAACCTTTGATGAAGCTTTAATAATGGCTCACAAGCTTGAAACCCATGCCATTGAGCAGGGTCATCTTAAATTAAGTTTAACTAAATCAAAAATTCGAATCCACGAAACCATTCACACATAATGGCGACTTCAAGACTGCGACCAACATTGTGGTCATTAAACCCTCATCCCCATCTACACCAAGCACATGGTCTCAAGAACAATCTTCTCAATCAACATCCAATTACATTCCCTTAGGAGAATCATACAGTTCTGTATTTGATAAGTTGATAAGCATTAAATTTATCCAGCTACCTCCCATACAACCCGTAGACAACTCGCAAGCCAATCCTATTTAGTATCACAAGGCCCACTTTTGTAAATATCATCGAGTCAGAGGTCATGACATTGAGAGATGTCGTTCCTTCAAAGATTGTGTCCAACAACTCGTAAATCAAGGGGATATCCAAATTGATACCTCCACTGCACAGACTAATCAATCACCAACAAATCACATCACCCCCTTTACATCTCAACTATCAAACACTTGTATGGTTGACATTGTCAATCAAGATCACATCTTGTCATCAACTCCGCATGTTCCCCCAGTGGAAATTATTCCCATCCCTTATTTAGAACCACTTGCACCTACATCAATTTTCAGTACATGTCCTGAACCTGTACCTTCTCCTATCCTTGCCACATCCACATCAAATTCAACTATATCATCCATTTCTACTGCTTCAAACATACCCCGATCCATCACATTAGATTCATCCTTTAGCACTTATTTTAGCTCCACTCATATCCACACATATCCCTACATCTCTCACACTTATTCATTCACCGACATCTTCATTAAATACACCTATTACTACACCTATATTTCTCACAACCATCCCAACTAAACCCAATTTTGCAACATGCACCCTTACAACCCTATCTTCGACATCAATCCCTTTATCAAAAATATCATTCTTACCCCTCAAAACATTTATGAAAAAACCAGTCCATTCTGCTTCTACATCCGAAAATGTCCTTGCACTTGCTACATTACCCTTACCCATAAGGTCTACTCCATCGGTCATCACGTCACTCACATCTCCACATATTCAAAAAATGTCTACATCTTTATCTATCCCAACTACCCCTATACATATCATGTCAACAAATCCACCTAGCTTTACCTTGACAACCTTTCCCATAGCCACATCACCTAGGCTACCCCATTTTTCTGTACCCAATCCTCCTATCACATCAATCAAATCCTATCGATATGCAACCCTATCAAATATACCCCTTGAATCACCTATTGTACCAACACCTCCTAAATCAAATAAATTTTCTTTATCTTCTCCCTCTAAAAAATTCACCTCTTTCCATGCCCAAATCGAAACAATCCATGTCTCACATAGATATCATTAATCACATCATACAAACAACTATATCTTCATTAACATCTTCATCTTGTTTTAGGACATTTTCTCCATTAATAACCACACCACCACTATCAGATCCTCTGGTTGAAATTATTGTCATCCCTACTAGAGGTAAATCTTCTCAGTCAAAGTCTAAGGCTTCGGGAAAACATCCCCAGACAGTCCCCTACGCATCCACAGAAACATTTAGATTTTCCCTCTCCTCAACAATCCAATGCCACAACATCCAGGACAGGATCAGTTTCTCCATCTACAACATCTTGCAACAATCAATCCACATCCAAACAATACCATCCTTCAACCAAATTTGATTTGTCCTCCAAAACACGAAATTCACACATCCAATCTACATCTACGTTTTCTCCTAACTCCAAGTCGAGACATCCTATCAAAACCCACAAGAGTTACCTTCCCCATGACACTTCAATGGGGACATACGTAGACATATTTTTGACATTTAACTCAAACATCTGCCATCAAACTTCCTCCTATTAAATACTTTAATCCATATGGTCCCAAGCCATCATGGTTCAATCCTAATTGCAGTTGTGCTTATCATCGTACCCCAGGTCATGACATCGAACATTGTAAGGCCTTTCGGTCAATCATCCACAACCTTATTGAGAAAGATGATTTCCTCATTCAGGGGAAAGTTCCTTCTCTATCTACCTTGAATCCAATCCATATCCCATATGGCAGATCTCCCATTATCCCTCCATCCACATCATCCTTTAATATTCATCTAGCCCATGTCATTCTTCCTAAGGAATACCCTCCATTGTTCATCAATACCGCTTATCTTGTTAAACACACTAATGGTCTCTGATCATTTACCCCATCCAAATCTAAAACAATCTCATCTAAGATCTTTTGACATCCTTTACCTCCTTCACATTTAACTCATTGGGGAAATAATCTTCCCTCGCCTTTGAGCATCTCATCTGTACAACCCCCTTGTTACTATGGGACTTCAATCTTTGACATTGTTTTATCTACCTTTCTTCACATCCATCCAATCTAAATTAATTATATCCAAATCCCCATCTCATTCTAAGCCCTCATCTGAGGCCATACTTGTTCTTTTATGTTTGTGCTCCTTTTAGGGGTATCATCTTTTTCATTGAAGCCCTCCTTTGAGGCCATGTTTGTTTCTCCATTGAGGGACCTTTTTCTCCAAGTCCACCTTTGTGGCTATATTTGTGTCTTTTTAGGACATCATTTATTTCATCAAGCCCTCCTTTAAGGCCATTATTATCCTTCCATATTTGTGTCTCTTCTGGGGCACCATCTATTTCTAAGTCCACCATTGTGGCTATATGTGTGTCTCTTTTGGGACACCGTTTATTGCATCAAGCCCTCCTTTGAGGCCATGATTGTCCTTCTATGTTTATGTCTCTCTTGGGGCATCATCATTCATTTTCATATAAATCCACCATTGTGGTCATATGTTAGTTTTATTTCTTACTTGTCTATCATCTCATCTTATTGCAACTTCAATGTCTTCCCTCTCGTGGTGATAAAACCAGAGACGTAACCTCTTAATGCATTGCACTTGCGACCAATCTACTGTTAGCATATTTACCAATGAGAAATTAGTTACATCCTTAGATTGTTCTGCCATCTTTATCCCCTTCCATTTATCACTATAATAATCTGACTTATGTGATCCACCTTCACTACTTTAATGTGATCTCCTAACCATTACATCCATTACCTTCTCGTTCTCCTATTGCAGCCATGCAAAGGGTCCAGGGTGTCTCTTGTACATTCCTTATCCCCTCTTAAGTGGTTTACTTAGCTATTCCAAGCTCTCCCCCATGCGAAGCTCAAATTAAAGTATGTTAAAAGTAAAATCAAAGTTATAAAAAATAGACTGATCCCTCGAAGGACTGTTGTTCATACAAAAAAAAAAAAAAAAGTATACAAATCAAAATCAAAAGAAATAGACCGATCCCTTGAAGGATGGCTATCATATTATTCTTGCCATCCATATTATGTGTAAAGTAGACCATACCCTTGAAGGATGGCTACTCTGTTATTATGGCATCTGGAAGGTTTTCCGCATTGATCAACCTTCATTTTATCAACATTTTCCGAAAGCTTCCAGCATTGATCAGATTTTCTACTATTGCTCTTTCCCTTTCCCAGAGCTGGGGCATAGACTTAAGGAACACCACTTTTGGAGATCCCTCTTCCCACGTACAAGTCACATCTTTGATCCCTTTGTCATGTCAATATTAGGATTACGAGCATCCTTCATCCATATTTCCCTCATGATCTTTCGGTATAACTAACTATCATTGGTTATGTGTTAACACATGTTATTGGATACAAGTGCAATGCCTTGAGTGGTAACCTTTCTTGTTTATCTCCAATCCAGTTCAAAACATAGTTTCCCTGTACACCCTTGCTATAGCTATGTTCCATTCATCTCATCCATATCATCTTTTATAAAAATCATATCAAATTTCACACTATGAATTTTATATCTATCCATCATCTCCATGAATGTGTTTGCAAATACACTCTTCGGTTTGTGAATTCTACTTGATCATCGTTGCAGTTTGCGAATCCTACTTGAGGGTCCTTCTCAAGGAGTTCATTATCCTATAGCTCCTTATCTCTCAACATGTTCAACACCATCTTTGATCCATTGATCCTCACTCTCCATGTCCACTTATCACCATTTGTCTCCACATCATCCTTCTCACCTTTATGTCCCCTTGCACAACGCCAAATATCTTACATGTCTTTCCTCTTGAGTTTCTCTTTTTCTCTTCCACTTTCGGTTTGACAATCTTGCTTAACCATCCATATAGCCAGAGAACCTTAGTTAAGGTATATCTTCTTCCTTGGATCTTCCCACTGTAGAAGCTTCTCCACCATTTCCTCTTTCAACAGACGATAACCACCACCACAAACATCTTTCCACTCTTCCTTTTCCACTTAACACTCTTGCATCATCACTACCATGACGTGGGCATCCCAGTTAAGGATTTCCCTTACACTCTCCATCTACGTTGCATATGTTCCTCCATCCATTCATGTCACACCTCTTTGTTTCCTTGTTATCACCTCCTTTCATCTCTTGTTCCATTTTGGTATACATTTCTCAGTCTTTTCATCATTATTCTTCTTCTTTGGTTTGGTGATCCTACTTAACCATCTCCGTCGCAGGGCAATCTTACTTAAGATTTTCTCTTAAGAATGGTTGGCCATCTAATCCTTCCATCTCCCATCATCTCTTCATCATCTTCTGTCTCCTGCCTCTCATCATATCTGTCCATTCCAACCAACCCTTCCACACCTACATCCGATACAATGTTGTCTTTCTCCTTCCATATTGTCACTACCGGTTTGGTGATCTTACTTAAATCCTCCTATGGCATGGAGATCTTACTTAAGAGTCCCTCTTAAGCATGATTTGTCATCCTGCACTCCCCCACTACCCCACATTCTCTCCATCTACATTTTCTTGGCATTCCTCACCATCACATCCTCTCACCTCCTCTTTCCTTCTCGCAAACACCACTTCCTACTGGTCCCTTGTTCATCTCCATCATCCGTTGCTAGGTAATCTTACTTAACTATTGCTTCTCTGTTCATTTCATGTCTTGTTTCTTCATTTCTCTCTCATCCATTTTCATCCACTGCATCCTCTACTCGTCTTCATCTTCCTACACATCGTTATCCCTCCTTTCTTTACTCTTTTCACTCCATCTTCTAGAGTTCTCCCACATATCTACCCCCATACTTACATGTCATTGTCATTGATCTTCTCCTAACATTCTTTCATCATATCCTTCCATTTCTGCACTAGTAATTATCAGTGGACTTCTCCTAAAAATCACTCATCCTCATTCTTGCATAACTTGAATCCTTTTCTTTGACCTCCTCCATTCTATCTTCATCCCTTCCTTCCTCTGTGTCCTCTGATCATTATCGGAGGACTTCTCCTAACGTCCCTTCATTGGCGTTCCTCCTCCCATTCTTCGTTTACTTTCTCCCTTGTCTTATCTTTTGTCCCATCTTTCCCTACTGATCATTATCGGTGAATTTCTCCTAACATCCATTCACTAGCATTGCCTCTCCTATCCCATCCTTTCTTTTTCCTCGCCACCTCTCCTATCTGCCATTCTTCCTTGCCAATTTCTTCACTGTCTTCATCATACACCTTCTCTTTATTTTCTCATCATCAGCATATCCTCATCTCATGCATTTCCATTTCTTTTCCAATCAATGTCACTCCTTCCCTCAAGTTTCTCTTTACATTCCTTATGCTTCCCACTCTTTACCAAATATCTTCATTGTTGGTTCACTTCCTTCAGCATAATTTTCTTTGTTGTCTTCTCCTCCTTTCTGATCTTCATCTTATTTTACTTCCTCTATATTGTCTTTCTCCCCATTTTACCTCACACTTCCTCCTTACTTCCCTGTCAAAAACCTGACTCTTCAGCGTTATCCCATTTCCTTTATCATCTCATCATCCACATGCATTTTCAATGCGGTCCGTTCCATATTCTTTGCCTTGGATTTCCTCACTATGATCTATTTCCTTCAATTTTCTTTGCTCTATCATCTCTTTCATTTTCCATTACCTCTCTGTTTTTGCTCCAATCGTCATCACATCTTTCATTTTAAATAACTCTCTCCTTTTTTCATGATTTCATCCTCTGCTCTGTTCTTTTCTTGTCTTCTCTTTGTTTGTCCTTTTTCATAATCCTTCTTTGTTATCTTCTTCCTCCCCTTTCACTCTTTATTTTCTCCTCTTCCATCTCCATCCCTCTATTGCATGTCCTTATCATCTTCATATTCAATCTTTCTTGCTCTTCTCATAATCAACCAATCCTCCTGTTTATTCCCTTTTCTCTTTCTCAACATCTCTTACATTTGGTATTCACAGTCAATGCCAATGTTTCTCCGTTTACGTATCGTTATCCATCCCTTTCATTACCGTTATTTTTCTTCTCTTTGCCACATTGACCTCTTCTCTTTTTGAGAACCATGTCACGTCTTTTATCTTCGTCAGTCCTCTCACAGGGACATCATCATATCCATTTCTAAGAATCTCTTCCCATCTTCTTTTGACATTTTTGTCTTGGAAGATACCATAACGGACATCACCTATCTAATCTTGTTCTCTTCCTTGAATATTTTCTCTGCTTTTGTTTGTCACAAAAGTATCTTGACTTCTTATCCTACTTATCGAACAAGTAGGAGTACTTTTATCTTCTAATTTGCTAACTGTTATCACCAAATCACAGCACCCCTGTGTTTATACAAGTGCATAGACTTGAACTCACGGTGTGATTGGATAACATGGGTACTATCTCCAAGTTGTGGGACTTGCTACTTGAGATAGACCTCCAGAGAAAGTTGGTTCTTACTCCTAAACTACCTGCCACAATCTACTCTAATGCAGGGGAAACTAACTATTCTAACCTAAATTTCCAAGGGAACAGGGGAGAGAGAGTGCATAAAAATAAAAGCCTACAAACTCTAAAGCGGTTGTCACTACTAAATGGTGGATACACCAGAAAAGGAGGGTGTGAGAGTAGTCTCCAAATGTGTGAAATACAGAAACAAAGTACACACTAGAAGAGGTGATGAAAGTTCTCCATAATCTAGCAAAATGCATTCACAACAATATTCCAAGCATACACAATGATAATGGATCCCTGCAAGAACATAATAATAGACAAAATATTCTTGTAGAAATATTAAAGGGGCAAGAAGAATGCAAGAAAACATAGTAGGGGAAGATACATCCACAAACTGATATTTTATTACTTCATGATATGCACAGTTCAGTCTATTACAAGATAAGGGCCTAGATCACCATGCAAGGAGTCCACTACAAGGGCCTGCAACACATTGGCTTCACAAAGCAATTTTGACAGAGCTTTGCTATCTAAAAACTCTCCCTTTACAATGAGCCCAACACTCCAATTTATAGAAAAATGAGAAGGGAAAGAGAAGGGAAAATGAGAAATCCCGAAATCTATCCTATGAAGGCTCTTCTGAATATAAGATTACGAAATCTATCCTTCAACCACCTGTAAGAGGCATTAAATGGAGTAAAATGATTATATATTACTTGCAAAAGGCTCCCCATACTGTCCTAGGTGCTGCAGCAGAGAAAGAATGATGACCATGCCTCTTAATTGTACTCCCAACCACCAAATGAAACAATGTTATGAACCCAGCCACGTTTTCTAAAAAATCTCGACCAATTTCTCATCAAATATAGAATTTCTTTATTTCTATGCGTTGGTCTCGGATCCATGATTCCAACGGTACCAATTTTGTGCGATTTCATTGAGAATTGTAAAAGTTATGGCCTTCTGAGTGCGGGCAGCTGTTTTGGGTCTGGCAGGCGTTTTTTTGTCATTTGACGGGAATGAGCATTAACTGACTGGAGCTGAACATGTTTCTCTTATTTAAATATATCTAATTAAAAATAAGAAACCCATAGAGGATGTCGTGCTCATTCCAGAAAGTCCAATTTTGTGAAAATCGGAGCTCGGAGTCAAAAGTTATGGCCGTTTGAAGTTTCACGGGTCAAACATTGACTAATTTTCCTTTGGCATAGAGGAGGTCAGTGCTCACGGACCAGAAAGTTTTCCCCTTTTGCCAAAACTTCGGAGCTGACAAGAGTAGAAAAGTTATTCCCGTTTGAAGTTTCCCCCGGTCAAACGTTGACTCCCGCTTCTTTGCCTTAATAGCCGCTGATGATGCTTTCCGCATAGGCCTCACGTCCCACGTGTACCTTTGTCCCAACTTTCCCAGATGAAAATCTCCTACTTCGGGCCGATTTGGGCTTCCTTGTCCCTCTTTTGCTGCCCTTTTCGCCTTTTCGGCCGGTTCGCGTCCCGCGCATACCTTTGGCCCGGATGTCCCAAACTGTTTCGGACGAAAGACTCCTGATTTGGCCAAATCGGCCGGTTCACGTCCTCTGCGTACTTTTGTCCCAACTGTCCCAAACCGCGCGATAACAAAACTTGGCAAATTTTCCCACTTTTGGGCCGGTTCACCTTTTCGCATCCCGCGCGTCCTTTCGTCCCATCTGCTCCGCGGACTGCCTGGCGACCTTTCGGCCGATTCGCACCCAGATGTCCCTCATGTCCCGACTGTTGCGAGGACTAGGACTTAGACATGATTTTTCCTGGCCCGAGCTTAGTTTTCTGCAATTTTTCCACCTTTTCATGAGAAAACCTTGTTTTCTGCAATTTTTCCACCTTTTCAGAACTTAGGGCTCTACTTCTATGAAAATTCAATAGACAGGGGAGTTAGAAAAAATCTGAGGGGACCCTAGAAAACATGACTTTTTGCCCTGACTCAATCTATTTGCCTGGGACTTGAGAATTTAATGCATGTTATCAAATTTACCCTTGGGGGGTGAATTTTGGATAACACTAACACTTATGCATCTTTCATATAAAACATGATTGTCATCATATTTATTTTCCTTTTAGGGCATTTTATCTCACCTTTCTATCCTATCTGCCATCTTGTCCTCTTTTATGATTATTCTATCTATGTCTTATGGTGGGGCCCCTTTTCATATTTGTACTTGTCAATGCATATAACTCACCTTGTGTCCTTCTCATGCCTTGTGTTGGTGCATCATTATCTTCATCTACGTCCCTTTTATGGACGCATGATTTTTTGCACAATTCTTCGCAGACAAAGGATTGCGCACATTTTTTGCATTTAGTTACACATATTTCGATGTTTTCCCATGACCCATTGGTCATCACAGTTTACATCCATACTGCAGTGGTCTTCACCCACTCACTGGTCTGTAGAACATTGTCATCTGTCTCCATTGAGACCGCAATTGTCCTCTACAGATGTGATATTGGAGTCACCGCCATACTTTTTTTTTATTTATTGTGATCTTTTTTTGTCTAGGGCATCTTGCCTTTGGTCATGTCTTCATCCATCCTCGGACACATATTTCATCTAAACCTTTTTTTTTTTGTCTCGTGGCTTGCTATCGCAAACCACTCAACAAAAAGGGGCAAACGTAGACACCTATTTTTGGTATAGTGCCCCTCCGACATCTTACATTCACGTAATTTTTATCCCCGCTTCTCTTTATTTTAAATTAAATAAAATCCTATCTATTTGTTCATATTATTTTTTTATTATCAATGGGCTCCGTATGGACCCATTTGATAATTCAATTTTTGGAATCATCCCCCATCTCTCACAAATAATTTAATTCAAAATACACCCATCTGACACTTTCTTTTAAAAAAGAATATTTATTTCACCACACATTCAAATCATGTCCCCCACTTTGTCTAATAAGTCAAATTATGGGACCCACATGATCACATCACATCCCTAACTCAGGTTACTTTACTACACCCTGGGTATCATCTAACCTGCAATTAATCTCATATCTAAGCTATAAATATGGGGTTTTCCCCCATATTTCAAAAAAAGAAAGGGGGAGGAGACATTTTCAAAGACTCGGAATGGAAGACTTAGAAAAGAAGGGATATAGTTTTAGACAGAAGAAGAAGAAAGCTCTGACAGTGTCTCCTATCTTGCCATTTTAATGTCCAATTTATTTCCATAACAGGACATGAGCTAAGTACTTTTGTTATTTCCATTTGCTTTTCATTTTTACTGTTGTTCACGATCTAATTATCTTGTCTGACACAGGGGTTGACATCCTCCAAGGGAGTTGAAATCCTCTTGGAACTGGCACTGTCTGGGCAACCCCCACATATTGTGTTCTAATCTTATCTAGTTTAAGTTTTGTAGATCTAACTTCTTGATATCATGCATCTAACTTCTTTACGGCCCTATCATCCATCTCAATCTCCAAGGTACTAAGCCCTTGTATACTCGGACGTGGTCTTGTATTTCTTGATACTTAAACAATCACCTGGACAAGAAGCAGGAAACATAGATCTACACACACATTTTAGAACTCTTGCCTTTGATGAGAGATTCAGGACACACTATCTTGCCATTCTACAAAATAGTATTGATGCCTTCACCTCCTATGAGGAGGAAATCTTGAAGATATTTATGAAGAATTCTAAAGAGGTTGGAGCTCCTTACTGTTTCCTTGAAAATAAGGGAAGTAATTTCCCCTACAAATCTGATATGGAGTTTAGAAAGGGAAAAAGCTTTATGTACAATAATTCCCCAAGTCAATGAAACTTACGAGAAAATATGGATGGGAATGTGAATAACATCCCCTCTACTTCTCACCCCATGTCTCCTTGGCAAAATAGAGAACCTCACAGACCCTACTGAATTTGAACAGTGGGAGAGGAAATAGAAGTAGGAGTAGGGTACAATACATCTAAGTTTAAACATTGGAAAATCCAGTTTCAGCCATTTGATCTAAGCAATCAAATGGAATGCAGAACTTATAACCCAAATTTTGAAGAATGAATTTTGTTGAAGGGACTTACAAACAAGTAAGTTGGGGAAATGATGAGGTCAGATGATTAATGTATAATATATGATCTCATCTTACTCTCCTTTTTATTAAGTATGATTGCATTGTGTGACTTTTAGTTGATCTGATATGAGTTAGGATGTAATTGTCAGTTCTTTAATTGATTATGATTCTAATGTTTAAAATCTCTAGAATTCCATGAAGTGTTGTGTTTGAAATTTAGTTTTTTATTAAAGTGGGTCTAATCAGTTGAGGAAATGAAGTAGGAAGTGATCAATATATTTTTAGCAACATCTATTCCCACACAGCTTAGTTCTAGAACTCCAGTATTTATTTCCAGAACTCCTGGGATAGCTCCAGAACTCTCACAGTTTTTGAGCCTTTACAAATTCCTATGGTTCTGGAAACTTCTCCGAAGTTCCAAAACTGATAGGAGTTATCTATTTTAACCACATCTAGAGATTTTGCATCTACAACCCTTTCAATCAGGAAAGGATGAGAAGATTTCTAAACGCAGATCTAGGAAGAGTTATCCTACAACTATCTAATCAACCATAATCTGAGTCAGCATCTATTATGGCATGATTTTATTTCATCATAATCATTGAAGACAGTTGTGATTGTAAAATGTATATAAAAGCATACCTGCAGTAGTTATATATATATAATAGAGATATAGAATATGATATGAGATAGAAATAGAACAGAGAAGAGAAATAGACAAAGTTACTCAGATCTGGTACGTTTGTAATTCTGAATTTTTATAAAAAAATTGACATTCTTATATGAGAGAATTCTAAGTTGTTAAATCCTCATTCAAGGAGGAGCAAGGGCCCACTCCCCAAAGGACTAGGATATCATTTATTTGGTATTTATATTTCTTCAACAAATAGCTTAGATCTGTTAATTATGTATTGTTTTTCATTCTTTCAGTTTAAGTCTGTTGTATACTTGTTCCTATAAGTGTTTAGATAGATTATTATATTATTGTAATTTTTTTCAAGCATTCTAAATTGAGTTTGTTTATTCCAAAGAAAGTGTGTTTACTTTTAGAAGCAAGTGTGTTTATTTTCCAATAGCAAAGTGTGTTTCCATTCTGCACAGTGTGTTTCCTTTAGCAAGTTTTCATAGTTTGATTCAAATAAGGTTTTGTCAAGAAGTCCTTAAGAATTGAAGAGATCCCCCCAGAAAATGCAAAAAATAACTACAGTCAACTACTAGACCAGTTAAATTACTCTTCTTGCATATATCTTTAGACACACCCCTGGTTTGATATGACATCAACAAGAAGTTGATTAAATGAAGGGAATTAATGACACCCATCAATAGAGAAGTGTCTGCTGAAGTAAACATAACACATAGAGATAGGGTGGAGCTCCATAGAAATACTATAAGGACTCTGTTAGTTTTGGGAAAATAATGGTAGGAAAGGATGTAACAAGGGTTGGGAATTATAAATTTTCTTTTGAGGGCCTAGTTATATAAGTCCAGTTGTAATGCATGACTACGGTCTACCTTTTTGTGATATTCTATAATGGCCTAATGGATGTAATAAGGTAACCAAGTTGATATGGATTTGAGCATTAATGGTTCTGATGCATACATACCTTCTTCATAGTTCTTTTTCATTGATGTTTATGAACTAATTATGAATGTTTGTATGACTTCCTTTCTATATTGGTGTAAGTTATTTAATTATCAAGCACTTTATTTCTTGAATGACTGCAATGATCTAGAAGCTGTTATGAGCTCTATGGTGCTTGTATGTTTTATTTCCTTTCTAAACTCTTATACTCATATCATAGATGATGTTTCCCACTAAACTCACTTAAAAGAGAGACTTGGTGCCTGCGTGTGCCTCGGTGAGAGCCCACTGCCAATTGGGTTGATAAGCCAACACATATGGGATTTATTTCCTCTGTGATTGGGGTAAAAATGCTACACACACCATGTTTGTATGAGCATTTCAAGTTACTACATTGACAGTGTGTGTAAATCTTGACTACATCTTCATCTCAGCAATTTTTTTGTCACTTGGTGAGATCTCAACCTTTAGAGGTAGTTTTAAAGCCTATCGGTACTCCAGTTGATACAAGTAACCCATTATTTCTAAGTTTCATCAGAACCCTGCTCCTTTCATTCCTTCAATTTTTCCGTCCATATCTATCCATTTTTTCCCTCCATACCTTCATTTTCCAGATGGGGAGGAATGTTTCCGGCGCAAGGGGGGAAGTCAGCCCCCAGCTCAGGCAGGGAATATTTACATAAGTGCAAACAGGCACCCCCTAGAGCGGGTCGGACACTCTTGCGCGACGGGGCTGGGCATACAAAATCAACTCGGGAGGCTGGCCTCCTCCGTTGCGAGCAACGACACTTGCCACTTAGCTAAGCGGCGGGTGACAGGCGCGACCAGACGTGTTGAGCGACCGGAACGCAGGGGGGAGCTGGGCAGTGTCGGGACATGTGTGTGGCGTTCGTAGGAGGCCCGGACGTGCCGCCTGGTCCAAGGGGTGGTGTTGACTTGCTACTTGAGATAGACCTCAGAAAAAGTTGGTTCTTCTTCTAAACTACCTACATAATCTACTCTAAGGGTCAAGGGTAAACTACTAACTCTGTTCTAATCTGAATTTCCAAGGGACTAAGGGAAGAGAATGCATAAATGAAATGCCTACACTAAAGTGGTGATACACCAGAATGAGGGTGTGAGAGTAGTCTTCCAATTGTGAAAACTATGAGTAAAGTGCATACTAGAAGGGGTGAAATAGTTCTTCCCACAATCTAAAAATGGCATTCACAACATGTTTTCATACATGGCACAATAAGACTATATCTTTGCAAGAGAATAAAGTAGACCTAATACACTTTATCAGGTTGAGGGTAAAGAGAATGCAACGACACACAGCAAGGGAAGAATGCAAATCCACAAACTTATATTTTATTGCTTCTGATATACACAGTTCAATCTATTACAATAATAACCCTGATCACCAGCAAGGAGTCCACAACAAGGCCTTTGTATTACATTGGCTTCACAAACAATTTTGATTATTTTGCTACAATAAAACTCTCCGTTACAATGAGACCACCACTCCAATTTATATAAAATAATGAGAAGAGAGAGAGAAGGGGAAATGGAAAATCCCAAATCTATCCTCAACCCAACCCTTTTTTTTTTTTTGTAGAGGAACTAATATGGATTAAATTGTTATATATTACGTGCAAAAGGCTCGCCATATTGTCCAAGGGCTGCAGCAGAGAAGGAATGATGACCATCGCTCTTATTGCATTCCTAACTACAGATAAAACACTATCATGAACCCAACCACTTTTATAAAAAAAACCCATCAATTTTCTATCAAATACATATTTATTATTATTGGTGTTTTTAATTGGATCCCAATTCCAAAATACCAATTTGTGTGATTTCATTGAGAAATGCAAAGTTATGGCCTTCCTGAGTGCGAGCAGCTATTTTGGTCCCCTAAGCAGGCATTTTTTTGTCATTTGGAACAGAAATGAGCCTTAACGACCTGAGATTATAATTATTCCATTTAAAATAGAATAACCCTCATTAGTAGAGGACATCCATGCTTGTGTCCCAGAAAGTTAATTTTGTGAAAATTGTGAGCTTCGGAGTCAAAAGTTATGAATGGCCGTTTTGAAGTTTCTAGAGTCAAACATTGACTTTTGTCCTTTGAGTTGTGGGTAACTTATGGAAAAATGGGGTTTCACATTCCTGGCTGTCCTAACGAACATTCTTCCTCTTCCTTCCGCATCGTCTGATTCAGGCTTCCTTGTCCCCTTTTGTTGTCTTTTTCACCTTTTCATGTTCCATGTGCCCTGCATTACTTGTCCGACTGTCCCCAGACGAAAATCTTCGCACCACCCACAATAGACTGCTTTACGGAAAATTGGTGATTCAGGTCCCATGTGTACTTTGTATCGGCTGCCCAAACACACACAACAAAACTCTTCCACTTTTCTGATTCACCTACTAACGGCCATTTCGACTTTGCACGTCCCGACGTCCCAACTATCCCTCAGACACTTGGCACAAAAATTTTCTGACTTTACCGATTCCTGTGTATTTTTGGGGCCACAAACGTGGGTACATGAACCTTAAGTACGATTTGCACTAGTACGAGCCCACAACCTTCAGACCTAACAATTCCTTTAAAACCTATCCGTGACTTCATTTTTTGGATTTTTGGATTTGTTCCTTTGACGGGAAAGCTAGTAGAAAAGCCAGGGTCGCCAAAACAGGATTTGGGGCCTTGAATCAGGTTGCTTGGTGGCCTTGCTCAAGACTAAAGAAACATCTATGCATGTTATCAAAATTTACCTAATGTTAATTTTGGCTACCACCTCTCCCATTAAATCATGTTCCCCCCCCTTTGCCTAATAAGTCAAATTATGGGACCCCCAATGATCAAACAATCCATCCCCTAACTCAGGTTACTTTACTACTCAACTACACCCTGGGTAATCATCTAACCTGCAATTAGTCTCATATCTAGCTTAAATATGGGTTTTGCCCCTCCGCCAAGATTTTCAAGAAGAAAGAAAGGGGGAGGATACATTTTAAAGCCCTAGAATGGAAGACTATAGAAAGAAGGATTTTTTTTTAGACCCAAGAAGAAGAAAACTCCAATAATGTCCCGCTATCGTGCCATCTTGAGCCTAGTATTTTCCATAGCAGGACATGAGCTAAGTACTTTTTTGTTTTCCTTCCATTTGCTTGTCATTATTTACTGTTGTTCACCTATAAGTATCGTGTCTGACATGGGGATTGACATCCCTAAGGGAGTTTGAAATCCTCTTGGAACGCACTGTCCAAGAAACCCCCCATATTGTGTTCTAAAATATTATTAATCTGGGTTTAAGTTTTTGTGATTCTCACTTAGTGATATCATGCATTTGATTCGTTGCAACCTATATATCCATCTCAATCTCTAAGTTACTAGCCCTTGTTATACTCACGTGGTCTTGTATTCCTTATTACCCTTAAACATCACCTGGAAAGAAAGCAGGAAACTAGATCTACACCCACATTTTTAGAACTCTTTTGCCTTTGATGGAGATTCAGGACACACATCTTCCATTCGTTACAAAATAGTATTGAATGCCTTCACCTCCTATGAAGGGGAAAATCTGGAGATATTTAATGAAGAATCTTAAAGAGGTTGGAGCTCCTTACTGTTTCCTTGAACATAAGGGAAGTAAATTTTCCCCTACCAATCTGATATGGCAGTGTTAGAAATGGACAAAGTTTTATGTACATATTCCCAGTCAATGAACTTACGAGAATATGGATGGAATTGAAATACATCCCCTACTCTCACCCTTCTCACCCCCTGTCTCCTTGGCAAAGAATAGAACCTCAGAGACCCTACTTATTTGAACATTGGTAAGAGGAAAATAGACGTAGGAGTATGGTACAATACATCTAAGTTTAAACATTGAAACTCCCGTTTGCACCAGCAGCCCATTTTATCTAAGCAATCAAATGGAATGGCAGAACTTATAACCAATTTTGAAGATACTTTGGAAGGGACTTTACAAACAGTAAAGTTTTTTTGGGGAAATGATGAGGTCAGATGAATTAATGTTAATAATGGAACTCATCTTACTCTCCTTTTTATGAAGGAGGATTGCATTGGTGTGCGTTTAGTTTGATCTGATATGATTTAGGATGTAATGTCAGTCTTTTTAATTGATTAGGATGCTAAGATGTTAAATCTCTAGAATTCCATTCCAGAAGTTGTTTGTTTGAAAATTTAGTTTTTATTAAAGTGGGTCCTAAATCATTGAGGAAATGAAGTAGGACGTGATTCAATCTATTTTTTAGCAACTTCGAGTCCCACACCGCCCTTAGTTCTAGAACTCCTATTTATTTCCAGACTCCCTGGGGATAGCCCACCAAGAACGCTCACAGTTTTTAGCCTTTACAAATTCCTAATGGTTTTCTGGAACTTCTCCCGAGTTCCAAAACTGATGGATTATCTATTTTAACCACATCTAGAATTTTGCATCTACAACCCTTTCACCTCAGAAGGATGAGAAGAATTCTAACGCAGATCTAGGAATGAGTTATCCTACAACTATCAATCAACCATAATCTGATCAGCATCTATTATGGGCATGATTTTATTCCATCATAAAGATCATTGAATAGCAGTTGTGATTGTTGAAAATGTAATATAAAGCATACCGCACGTAGTTTATAGATATTAATAATAGAGATATAGATAGATTAGAGATAGAAATATAAACAGAGAGAGAAATAGACAAAGTACTCAGATCTGTACGTTTGTAAGTCTGATTTTTTTCTAAAAAAATTTGACCCATTCTTATAGGAGAGAATTCTTAAGGTTGTTAAATCCTCATTCAAGGAGGATCAGGCCCCACTCCCCCAAGGACTATGATATTCCATTTTAATTTTGGTAATTTAATATTTTCGTCCACAAATAGCTTAGATTCTGTTCATTTATGTATTCCTTTTTCATTCTTTCATTCTTTCCGGTTAAGTCTTTGTATACTTTTTCCTATAGTGGTTTTCGATAGATTATTATATTTATTGTAATTTTTTTTCCAAGCATTCCCTAATTGGTTTGTTTATTTCCAAAAGAATGTGGTTTCTTTTAGAAGCAAGGGTGTTTATTTTTCCAATAGCAAGTGTGGTGTTCCATTCCCTTCACAGTGTGGTTTCCTTTTACAAGTTTTCATAGTTTGATTCAAATAAGGGTTTTGTCAATACACAACAAGTTCCCTTAAGAAATTGAAGAATCCCCCCCAAAAATGCAAAATAACTACGTCAACTACTAGACCCATTAAAAAAATTACTCTCTTGCATATATCTTTTAGACACACCCCTGGTTTGGATATGACATCAACAAGACGTTATTAAATGAAGGGAATAATGAACACCCATCCAAGATAGAAGTGTCTGCTGAAGTCAAACATAACCACATAGAGATGGTGGAGCTCCCATAGAAATACTATAATGGACTTCTGTTAGTTTGGGAAAATAATGGTAGGAAAGGAGGTAACAAGGGTTGGGAATTAATAAATTTTTCTTTTGAGGGCCAGTTTAATAAGTCCAGTTGTAATGCAATGACTTACGTCTAACCTTTTGGATATTCTATATGGCCTAATGGATGTAATAAGGTAACCAAGTTTGATATGGATTTGAGCATTAATGGTTCTGCTGCATACATCCTTCTTCCTAGTTCTTTTTCATTGATGTTTATGGACTAATTATGCATGTTTTGTATGACTTCCGTTGATAATTGGTGTATTTAATTAATCATCAAGCACTTTATTTCTTGAAATGACCTTGCAAATGATCTAGAAGCTGTTTATGAGCTCTATGGTGCTTGTATGTTTTATTTCCTTTCCGTAAATCTTATACGCATATCATAGATATGTTTTCCCACTAAAACTCACTTAAAAGAGAACTTGGTGCCTGCGTGTGCCTCGGGTGAGAGCCGCACTGCCAATTGGTTGATAATCCAACACATATGGGATTTATTTCCTCTTTGATTGGGGTAAAAATGCTACACACACCATGTTTGTATGAGCATTTCAAGTTACTACATTGACAGTGTGTGTAAATCTTGACTACATCTTCATCTCAGCAATTTTTTTGTCACTTGGTGAGATCTCAACCTTTAGAGGTAGTTTTAAAGCCTATCGGTACTCCAGTTGATACAAGTAACCCATTATTTCTAAGTTTCATCAGAACCCTGCTCCTTTCATTCCTTCAATTTTTCCGTCCATATCTATCCATTTTTTCCCTCCATACCTTCATTTTCTTCTTTCATAAAGTTATGCAATCATGACTTCTTTTCCTTCCTCAATTTCTCATTTTACAACAACAGAACCAGTCCTTCCCGACATCTCCTGCTCCCTCCTGTTTGTGAATACTCTCTAAATCAGTTTTTATTATCACCCATTATGAATAACATGTGTATATATCCCACCCTCCCCTAACCATATGGTTATTTATGTAACACAAATTTTCCTTTCTAGAAAAAGGTTATGCAAGTGATGTGGGCGTTCCCATGGAAAATGTTGCTTTCCCTAGAGCCAATTAGAAATTGAGATTAGCATAACATAGGATAGCGTTCATAATAGTGAAGGTGGCCATGACTAGTTATTAGAACCCTACCCATCAACAATGAATTTCAACATAATTGTTTCATACCTCACACTATAACATTTTTTTTCGTTTAATTATTCCACATAATTTACAACAAAACTAGGTCCGAATAATGGAGGATTACCAATCGTGTTTAGGTATCCTATCAAAGGGTTACTTCTAACACCATCTTATGCTCTCCCATTCCCTCCTCCACACCTACACCATCTCAGCGTGTTGTCCTATGCTCCTAGCTATTTTCTACCTCTCCCATTGTGGAATTCCCCTTCTCATCCCTCTTTTTTCTTCCACCTCACCTCCATTCTCTACCCTTTTGTTCTTCCAAACCTCCTTCTCCTCTCCTCCACCAGAAGATCCTACACACCTTCCCATCCACCCAAATAAACATCAAAATATTACAACAACACCAACAAGGAAATTTCGCTAAAAAATTAAAGATTGTCTTCAAATTTTGAGACCGCTAATATGTTCATTGGCTAGTCAAACCTTCAATTAGGCCAGTGAGAACAAAACACTGTGGTGGACACTTATTTTCTAGTAGAGCAAGAATAGGACATGAGGACCAATAGTCCTATTTATCATAAGGTAGTGTGCATGGTGGAATTGATAATGCTGTTTGTTTTTAACTTCACAGGAAGAAACATAAGATTAAGGAACAGTTGCTCCACACCCCAGAAGAGGAGCCACACAAGGAAACTAATCAATTGCAGAGACTTAAATGAAATGGATCATTGAAATATTATTAATTTAATTTGTAGAAACCTTATTTAGTTAATGAACTTTGTGAAGGATGAAAATAAGGATGATGAACTCTTAGGCTCATGGAGGGCAGAAAACTCCTTTCATGAGTTGTTTGTAGAAGCACACACCAAACCAATCAGTTTACAAACAACTCTAAGTCTCCCGAAAAACTCTACAGTATGTCCTAGATAAAAGGGATTCCTGCAAAGAGATGGGTAAGATCATAGAATCAATCCGTGTTTTCCTAGACCACATGCCCAATCAGATATTTTGCTAGCTTGGGAGCCAAAAATGATTGCCATAGTCATGCTTAACTTTTGACATGAGAGATCTCAAGGTACCAAACGTCCCCAGCTACAATACCTCTAACCAAATGTATAAGAACTTGAGGAGTATACATCTTGTTTTCTGAGTTGATTTTTTGATAAAAGAGAAAGTTGTGGATCATGTTTCACTCGCCTTTGATTTTATTTCCACATTAATTTCATGGTGCGCACGTTGTACAGAGGAAGCTACGACTTATCCTTTCTTGTGCAAAAAGCTATATTTAGATTTTCTTTTTTCTAGTTAGAGAAGGGGGTAGGAGTAGGTTTTTTTCAATATGAAGAGTGCTTTGTGTGCACACTCGATTGATTCCAATTGGGCTTGTAAATGTTTTTTTCCCCTTTTGTATATACTTTTGTTAGGGTTCATGGTGTAATCAAATTGGGGCACATCAAAGTATATTTTTCAGCCCCAATATATCAATTTGTAGAGTGATTCCAGCAGTGCTTGAAGTGGTCTCTTGGTGATTATTTTAAATTCAAACATAATTAAAGTTACATTAGGATGACTCCATTCAAATTGAGCTTTTAGGCCATTAATCAATTAATCTGTAGGTAGATACCCGTTGTGAAGTCACTAAAAAAAATGTTTGTCTATTTTACAACCCCTTGCTAAAATAGAACAAACCTTCGCTTCCACGCACTTGTGTAACGAAGACCATGGAGAACTTTAAGTATGTTCATTGAGATAAGTTTTTGGAACGCGTTGGGGAAAAAGTAAAATGTTTTTGCCCAAAGGAAAAGAGTGTTAAGGAAAACTATTTGAAATCCACAAAATTTGAAGACAAAGGTTTCCACCAGAAGTGTGGAAAGACTCACTGTCAATACGAAGAACTTAATAAATCCACGAGAACTATATTGTTGGGATATTTTTTGGACTTTAGATTACAATCAAAATAGATCCATGGATGTCAACATAGGCCACACGACTATGGAAAAACTTATGGTTAAGAATAGATGTACCAAAATCTGTATAACAAAAGGTGGAAAAACTCTTACCCAAATTGACAAAGGGAAATTCATGTATCAAAAGAAAATGACATTTTTTTTGCGCAGACTAAATCGTCATATCTTTCGATTAGAATGATCCATTTTTGCCCAACCTTATATTGTTGGAAGGTCTCAATGTCATTTATGCAATGAAACTATATTTCCTAATTTTTGGGATGAGGATGTTGTTGTAAATGAGGTGGTAAATTCACCAACACACAAAAGTCACTTTTCAGGAGGAGAAACCGACCAACATTTTTAATGCCCGCAGGGGGTGCACTCAATTTTGAGGGAAAAAATGTGGCAATGGATAACAAGAGTTATCTAATTCTTTCAAAATATGAATTATTTTCTATTGGGGGTAGAAAATCTTTGATTTCAATTTTCCCCCTATTTCCTCCTCTTCTTCGCTCATCTTTTTTCTATAAATGTAAGCGAAATGAATCATTCAATCACATAATCCCTCTTTGTTTACTACCACCACCATGCAAAATGGTGGTTTAAGTTCCCATGGTTTTAGACACTTGAGTTTGTCTCTGTAATGAATGTAAACTATTGTGCATCCCTTTAGCATAAAATTGACTTTGTGACTATTTAGCTGCCCTAGTCCTCAACATTTATTTCGCCTTTGCCTCTCTATTTTCATTCTTAGCATGTTTTGTGTTTCTCCCTAACTTGCACGATCCATTCAAATGTGTCTTTGTGTGAATAAATATGGATCTACATGGTTTTTTTTTTGTGGCACACTCTCCTTCCACCCTCTCACTCATGTTTTTGTCCTTTCCTCTTTCACCTTCAATGAAGTGATCAACGTGTCTTTCTAGGCACTATACATTCTAGCTTATATTTCCTTATGCATAGCCTCTCACCCAGTCCCGTTGGAATCATAATATTTACATTAGAAATAGGTAGATAATTTTGGTAAGTCTCTAAGAATTTGTTCTCAGTTCACAGGTCGCCCCACACTGAGAGATAGTCTCATTTTGGCCTCTAAATCCTGATAGTCTATGACTTGGTAAGCCCAGGTGCATTTTTATCTCCAATAGTTCTGGCACGTTGGGTGGGATGAGCATTCCAAAGATATACATTTTTCATGTGTGTATCTATATCTACATCTTCAATCTCAATATTTTTGGATATGCACTTGTGAGAATCTCAGCCTTAGGAGAGCAATATAAAGCATATTAGGGAGACCTCCTATTCCTGTACCCCGTCCCAAAGCCGATGCTCCATTATTTTTGAGTTGTCAGACCTTCCCATTTTCATTCCTTTCACTTTTTTTCCATCCGATTTTCCTATCCATTTTTTTCCCTGCAGACCTTTCATTTTTCTCTTCTTCTACATAAAATTTTATCATCCATGACTTCTTTTCCTTCCTGGTATTCTCATTTGAAGCAGTAGAACCAATCCTTTCCTTCCTTGTTTTTGAAAATCCATCCTCTAAATCCATTTTTTATGAAGCCCCATTATGAATAACATGTGTAATACCGACCCTCCCACTGACCCATATGTTATCATGTAACCTAACATGTTTTACAAGAAAAAGTTTATGTAGGTGATGGGGTGTTCCCATGGAAAATGTTGATTTCCAAGAGGTAATTGAAGCATGGAGAATGAGCATGGCACAGGAAAAGTTACATGCATATGAAGGAGACAATGAGGAAACCCTAACCCATTGACATGCTTTGCCTAAATTGGTCATCCCTCAACAAAATTGTAGTTTTTGGTTGAAATTATGTCATGGATTGAAACTAGTCAAAGAATTGAGGGTTACCAAGATCATGTTTAGATATGCCTTGTCAATGGGTTACTCACAGGCCATCTTAATAGCTCTCCCTCATTCCACCTTTCTCTACCTATGCCACTTCATCTTATTTCCTATGCTCCTAGATATTTTTCTCCTTACCTCCCATTGTGGAATCCCCTTCTCCATCCGCGTTTTCTTCCACCTCACCTCCAATTCTCTTCTCTACCCTTGTTCCTTCCAAACCTCCTTCTCCTCACAAGCAGATCCTACAAACCTTCCCATCCACACCTACCATAAAAATAGTTAAACACCCAACAAGGAAGAATTCGCTAAAAAAAAATTAAGATGGGCTTCAAATTTTGAGACCGATAATATGTCATTGCTAGTCAAAAACCTTCAATTAGGCCTGAGAACATAAACGGTGTTGAACCTTATTTTCTAGGAGAGCACTGAATAGGAAATGATGACCAAGAGTCTTTTTAATCATAATGTAGTGTTCATGGTGGATTTTATAATGCTTGTTGTTTTAACTTCACAGGAAGACAAATAAGAAATTGAAGGAACAGTTCGCTCCAAATCCACAAGCATAGAGTCACACAAGGGAAACGAATCATTCAGAGACCTTAAATGAATATACATCATTGAAATATTATTAATTTATTTGTAGACCTATATTTTAGTTAATGAACTTGTGAAGGAGGAAGGATAAGGATGATGACATTAGCATCATGGAGGGTAGAAAACTCCTTTCATGAGTTTGTTTGTATAAGCACCACAACAACGCAAATCAGTTTTACAAACAACTCTATTCGCCAAAACTCTACTTAATGTCCTATATAAAGGGCTGTGCTCAAAGATATGGTAAGATCATGAGAATCAAGCCTTTTTTTTCCTAAGACCACATGCCCACATCATATATTTTGGGGGGGCTAAACTTTAGCCAAAATCAGTTTGCCATTAGTCCTAGCTACTTTTAGCATGAGGATGATCATCAAGGTACCAAATGTCATCTACAATACCTTAACAAAATGTATAAGAACTTGAGGAGTTATCCATCTTGTTTTCTTAGTTGATATTTTGTTTGTTTTTTTTTGATAAAGGAAGGGTGGATCATGTTTACCTCAGCCATTTATTTTAGTTCAATTATTTCATGGTGCGCACTTGTGTAAAGAATGGAAGCTACTTATCCTTTCTTGTTGCAAGCTTATTTTTAGATTTGCTTTTTATCTAGTTAGGAAGGGTAGAGTGGATTTTTTCAATAAAGAAGTCTGTGGCACACTCTGATTGATCCTAATGGGCATGTATGTTTTCCCCTTTTGTATATACTTTTTAAGGTGTCATGGTGTAATCAAATTTGGTGTCAGCATTCAAAGTATATTTTTCAGCCCCAATAGATCATTTGTAGAGGTTTGATTCCAGCAGTGCTTGAGTGGTCTCTTGGTGATTCTTTAAATGCAAATCATAATTAAAGTTAATTAGGATTATCCATGTCAAATGGATGCTTTAGGCCATTATCAATTAGTCTAGTAGGTAATGACCCGTGTGGATTCCTAAAAATGTTGTCTATTTTTCAACCCCTTGCAAAATAGACACTTTCGACTGTCACAACTTGGAACCGAAGACCATGAGAAATTTAAGTATGTAATGGAGATAATTAGGAAGCCGTGGGAAAAACTGAATGTTGCAGTGTGAAGGAAAAAATTTGAAATCCACAAATTGAAGACAAAGGTTCCCCAGAATTTGAAGAGTCACTAGTCAATACTGAAGAACTTAAGAAATCCCCTATACGCTATTGTTGTGATATTTTTGGACTTTAGCTTAAATCAAATGATTCCATGGATTTTCAACATAATGCCACACACTTGAAAACTATGGATTAAGAAGAGAGGTACAAAAATCTGTATAACAAGGTTGAAAACTACAGACCACACATTAAAAGGGAATCATGTATCAAAAGAAAATTACATTTTTTTTTGCGAGAGACTAAATTCGTCTATCTTTCGATAGATGACCATTTTTGCAAACCTTATATTGATGGAAAGGTCTCAATGTCCCATTTATGCCATGGAACTATAATTTTCCCTAATTTTGTTGAGGATAGATATGTGTAAAGGTGGTAGACTTTCCACCAACCACCCAAAAGTCACTTTTCTAAGGGAGAAACCACCAAAAAGTTAATCGCCTGGTGCTCAATATCTGTAAAAGGAATTGGCGAATGGATAACAAGAGTTTATCTAGATCTTTCAAAATTATTTATTATTTTCTATTGGTGGTAGAATTTTGATTTCAATTTCCCCCTATTTCTCCTCTCTTTCTCTCCATCTTTTTCTATAAATGTAAGAGAAATTATCATTAAAATATCTCCCCTTTTTTTATAACAACACCATGCCAAATGGTGTTCAGTCCAATGGTTTTAGACTGATTTTGTCTCTGTAATGAATGTAACTATTGTTGCATCCTCTTTAGCATAATTAACTTGTGACTATTTATGCTGCCCTAGTCCTCACATTTATTCTCCTTCGCCTCTCTATTTTCATTTCTTAAGCATGTTGTTTGTTCCTCCATATACCTTGCACATCCATTCATGGTTCTTGTGT